>ML837607.1:45551-59834 GCA_009831015.1 Picea engelmannii | reverse complement strand
TGTGTGGGCCCTGGTATCCAACCTATGGGATTCAAGCCCCAAGGAAGCCCAAGCTAGGCTTGTTATTCCAAATATGTCCACCAAACAAGGTCCTGCAAAGACAATGAATACACCCTCCAAGGATCTCAATTCAAATGCATCATGATGAGTAAACAAAATCAATAAAAGAGCCTTCATTTCTTCTCCATTTTTCTTGTGTACTAGGTACCCATAGAAGGATTTGATTATTGTTGAAACTAAAATTCCCTACAATGTGGAACATTTACATCTTCCCCTTTACACAACGACATCTTATTCCCTTCAACCACTTGTAAGGACTCTTGAAAATTTGGGGAATGAGAGAATGGGGAGTTGCAATGCTTAATTTCCTCATTTATCTTGATGGACCCAAAAGTATATGGAATAAATATAATGTCATGAGTCAAGTATATAGGTGGATTTTTTACTACGTCGCATAGAGAACCAATTCCTCCTAACTTAGTGGACCTAAAAATAATATAAAATCTAATGAAGAACTAAGTGCTAGGTATGTGGGATGATTAAGGAATCTGGGGGAAACATAAAGAGAGAAATCCTCTAATATATATGAACCTAAGAAATATACGAAATACAATTTATCTTAAGGTGTTGGGCTTGTGGGAAGATTTTTGAAGTTAGGATATTACAAAGGGTGAAATCCATTATGGTTTTGTAGGGATAAAAATATTTATCTGATATGATTTGCACTGAGGATTTAGCATATGGAAAGAGATTGTTGGATGATCCTTTTAGGCTCCAAGTTGTGACCCTTTTGAGCTTCAACAGATTGTTGTTGGTTTGTCTATCCAACAAATCAATAAGAAACTCATGACATGAAAGGGAGAAATAGGATATGAATTTTAATAACTTATTTTTCCCTTCAATGGTAGGTTTGTAGTTGGCACGCTAGGCTTCACAAATGACAATAGGCCTTAGTAATATAAAAGGGACTTAGAGTTGTAACTCATATGCATCTGACTTCTTTCCAACCAATAGGTACATACCTCAGAAAAGTATCTAGATCGTACATGACCAAATGACATCCAACCAATAGGCACAAACCTCAGACAATTAGCTAGCTCATACACTTTCTAGGATTATTGACGATGATAGGTTAGGTCATCCATATTCAATATCATCCTCGTGGATGCTATATGGGTTTGACAGGAGCATGAATACTTTAAGAGTGCATACCCATACTGTCATTTCACTCTCAACAAAAAGATTATGTGATGATGCATTTATCGTCCAACAAATATCCATTTAATTTAGAAGTAAGGAACAATAGAGAGCTTAAACTTTTAATGAACATAAACCTCGAAAAAATCAAGGTTTAATGGCCCCAATTGTTACGACTCCAAGCGAAGTGAAAAGTGCATTTTTTTTTTGTTTTTAGGTAGGAAGGAAATGACGACAACAATTAAACCACACCATCCGATGATGAACACCACACATGCAGATTAGGCAACAAACAACAACGAATCTACACACTAGCACATCGAGCAACTGGGTGAAACATGCATAAATTAAAAAGAAAGAAATGACTACCTGCCTGACACAACACGACAATGCCTACAAGCTAAGGACAATGTCCACAATCCCCACACAACGGCCTCGACGAACAGTAACTAGAACCTCTATGGCACACAAAACCAAACGCATGAAGGCATTACAACCCAAGCACCAACAACAACTACAATGAACAACGCCCACAATGGGAAGGACAAACTCCATCCAAGTTATCATTCACCTCTATCCATTAGGGCACGCAATGATCCCCTCATCTAGAATCATGTCGTCGCCAGGTGATAGGTGTGACAGTAACCATGGAACAACCAACATATCTAGACCTTTAACCCAAGCTAAAATCAATGCGCTAGGAGATTGAATTAACCGCCAACCACAAGACGACTAACCCCAACACCCAAATGATAGGCCAACAGACACAAGGTGACAAACATCTATTAATTAAATTGTGCAACTAGTCGAAGGGTTCTTTCTTTCTTAAGAGACACTTTTTATCAACGAATTCTCCCGCACTGTGAAACAAATATAATTGAGTAATAATTATAAACTTCATGTGCAGAAATTTTCTATTTTAAATATCTATGTAGTGAAAGCAATAATCAGTCATTTTCTCAACCATATATATATAAATATAGAGAAAAGGTTTAAATAAAGAGAATAGAGTTAGACAACTAGTGATAGGTCAATGGAAAACTTGTATCTCACAAAAACTTTAGAAAATAATTGAAGAACTCAAGGTCATATCTCACAATATGTTCATCAACGTTTGTGCACACTTATTAACATCTCTCCAATGAAATTTTAGTTTTATAAATAAACTTAAACTTTTAAATATGAAAAGAAAATAATGCAAAAGAATTATCACATTATTCTTTTTAAAAGATGATTAAAAAGGGGGATACTTTGGCATATAAGACAACTACACACAATTAAAAGTTTATATAAAAAGGGTATAATTACATGACTGATCTAATTAAAACTTTGATATACTTACAGAACTTACAGAGATGATACAATTTCTGAAATAAAACATTGATATAATTAAACGTGGTAGAATTCAAATGTGGATAGAGTTAAAACGTTGACATGATTAAACTTTGGCATAACTACAAAATAATATAATTGTAGAATTGATATCAAAGTTAGTAGTAATTAAAACTGTTGATATACAGAAACATTTCACATGAATACCCAACAGTTATTCACCTACAAAAATGTTGTCAAATGCATGCAACATTGTCCTTTCGTAATGTTGTCAG
Organism: Picea engelmannii; assembly: GCA_009831015.1. Classification (NCBI taxonomy): domain Eukaryota; kingdom Viridiplantae; phylum Streptophyta; class Pinopsida; order Pinales; family Pinaceae; genus Picea; species Picea engelmannii. Next base: position 57,030 of record ML837607.1, on the reverse strand, counting down.
TAACAATGTAATTAAAGTTGTTTGTTATTAAATGTTATTGTATCCTTGAAGTCACTGCCAACCATCCATATTGTTATTTATTGATAGCATTAATGAATCCAAGAAAGATCGTTGTCAACAATGTGTAAGGCAGTCTAACAAAAATTTATTGTATCTATTAATAGATCTATTGCCCAGTCTTTTGATAAAACTATGGATAACTATGTGGAAAAATATTGAGTAATGTGGGTTATTTATTGTGTAGCAATATGGGTGAAAGGCCTGGTAAAATATAATTAAAACGCTACAATATTTAAACTCTAGGTAACATGATAATCGCTATTCATGTAATCAATAATCACATAACCTAAAATCGTTATTCACATAACAGATAATTGTTATTCCTATAATCATTATTTACATACACTAAATGTTGTTGTCTTATTTTTACACAGAATACATCTAAGAAAATGTTGTCAATCGTTGTCATATAAAAGATCTCATTGTGTTCCAACATATATATAATTCATTACTAATAAATCAATAAAACCATACTAACATGCTATGTAAAATGATAAGGTGAATTTGAAACTCTCAACATTGGAACTCTGCCCAGCAATCATTGTGTAAAATTTCATTTTAAAGGGGATTTAAACACTAAGAAGGATGGCTCGCTACCCAGCAATTTTGCTGCCTAGATTTGTTGTGGTTAGAGAAAATAGACGGAGCATAAAAATTCAATGTCATACAGATGTAGGTTCATTGTGAAAGGAATGAGACTTATCATCATGCTGTAAATTATTACCCAAAAATGTTGGGAAACATCCAAAGGAAACACTGGGATATCAAAACTTAAAAACGCAGACGTATACATAATTTAAAACACTGATATTTTTCCAATCGAGGAGCTAGGAACAATGATTAAAGTCGCTAAATCTAAAAAGTGAATGCAAATTCGTTGCCACCCAATATATAATCGATGCTATGGTGAAAGGGATATCGTTGGTAATAATTTATTAAATAAATATTGTCTTGATACATATCATAAAACGATGTCCCAAAATCTTTTTGTCAAACATTAAAAACTGTCCAAGCACAGTCAATAGGAAAAAGGGTAATCGTTGACTTTACAGAGGGTAATTCGAAGACAAGTAAAATGGTAAAACACAGAGTTGATATAAAAACATAGAGAGTATTAAGTTGTTCACGGAGAGGAATGGTAAACAATACACATAATTACTCAATCACAAGAAGTCTCAATGACAATCATTCAACCAAGAATCAATCAACGTAGAGATCAGTAAGGGTAGACAATTGGGAAAAATTTTATCCTTCGCTCATCATCCATGCACAGAAAAGCAGGGCACTAGAATCTATAGGTCTATAAACACCGAAGTGATGACCATTGATTCATCTCCTGGCTAACTACTTAGGCATGGACTGATGACCTAGGGATAAGGGCAGAAGATAAAGCACAATCTAATAATAATAATCAATAAAACCCACACATATAAGTTACTATCAGAACTTGGGTTCTCTAAAGGAAATCCATCAGAAAATAGCAAGCAAGGGGATTATAATATCGTAGGAAAGCAGGGGCAAGACAATGCATGGAAATGAAATATTAAATGAGCACAGATAACTAACATGAGTAAATTTAAATTGATTGCAAGTAACAATTAAACCAGCATAGCTTAGCCAAACGTGATTGCTCAGTAGTTTATGTCCCGCACACACTCTATCCATATTCTAGTTGTCGACCGATTGACCTCACCAATTCCTCCCAGACAATGCTAGGGGTACTCGTCTTCCCCCTGAGCCCCTCTAGTCGCAAAGGAGCCACACACACTATACCAAAGAATAGCTAGAACCCAGATCTCCTCGCAAGGTCAAGCTACCACTGGTTACCCGAGCTGGGTATCCCAACTCCCACAATATAAGTCAATCAAGACACAAATTTTTCAACGTAACATTACGCATAAAGATCAGATCCATACTCCTCCTCCTCCATCCTTTTTATAGAGTTTTTAAATGATTTATTTCCTAAATTCTCATTTAATTTATTTTTCAATATTTTAATTAGCATAAAACCTCCCCCGTACACATGTCACCCATCCCCCTAGTTGCACCAGAAATTAAATTCATTATTTATTTAATTATTCCTATTTCCCTCACCCACCAAAAAACATTCCTAAAAACGCTCTTTGGTGTCCCAATATTCTCTTACACATTTTAAATGACTTACGCCTTTACTAAATGCCTAGTTAAGTTCATAATTAGAAAGTTCTTAAAGGCAAGATTCCTTACTATGTCAGACATTCATCTTTTTCCTTACATTTCCCCCTTTTTTTATGTTTCCCCTTTTTCCCTTAGTTTCCAATTTTTTTCAAGTTTCCCTCTTTTCCCTTTATAACTAAAACTCAAATTAGCAAGTGTAGAAAAAACACCTTTTACCCCGTTTTCTTTTTAATTAATAATTTTTCATTAGCATAAGTAGAAAAAAACAATCATTTCCCTTTTAAAATTGTAATCCCTATTGTAATTTGATTTTAATAATTTAATTGAATTTCTTACCCCCTTCTTGTTATAGGTTTAATTATAATTATTAATTTTTCACCACATGTGTTACTTAGACCTAGATTTTAATTTCACTAGGTTGGGCTACATTTTTATTAGGGAAATGTTTTTAAAATATTACTTATCATGCCATTCATTTTAAGGCCAACTAGGTTTATTCACTTACCCGTTGAAATCGTGGCATTCCCTTCAGGATGCACTAGGTTCTCCAAGGGTTCCACTCGCCTTCTTTTGTTTTCCTTGCGCAACGTGCCCTTCAGGATGCACTACGTGCTCCAAGGGTTCCACTTGCCTCTTTTGTTTCCTTGCACGATGTGCCCTTCAGGACGCACTACATGCTCCAAGGGTTCCACTCACATTCTTGACTGACATGGTAGACATCAAAAAACCCTAGAGTCAATACTCTTCCAGGTGATGTTGTGGGCGACTGAGGGCCTCTAAGGAATAAGGACCTTGCCTTATTGCGCACCCCTTAGAATCATCGTGAGTGACTGTCACAGTCTTCCCTCACGTCATTGTGGGTCTTATCGAACTAGGTAATCGTTAACCTACAATTTGAGCCATAGTGGGAGTGCTAGTAGGCTACGACAGGGTTGTTTTCCACACCTCTACCTCAAAGTCTCTGGTTGTCGTACGTGACCCCTCTACTCCACATCTGAGTCTGTTCGACAAGTTATTGTCATCCTGCATCATAAACAATCATGTCAGCAATAATAATCAATCATCATAACATCCAATCAAATGTACATATGTCATATCAACAACAATCAAACCCCAATAGTCCACTCCCTGACTCAATCCAGAGTCCAAGGGGTTTCATCGATGCCTCTACATCCTCGAGGTCCAAGGTCCTGCACACTCAGGAGAACCTAGTCAATAGCACCTGTCTATGTAAATACACAAAATAACATATCATCATATCCATAATTCCTGATAATCATAATCAAACGGCTAATAGTATAATAATTTGGGTCACTTGCAAGAAAGTATCCTCAAAGAATAAGTTCTCTCAGTGTGCGCAAGAGCAGGATGTTACATACACCCCCTCTTGGTCTAAAATTTATTCTGAATTTTCACAGTATATAAGTGCCGAAATAATTTGTATCACAGTATCACAAGTCTATCTATCAAACAAAAATGGAAATTGTTGGCGCATATCATATGCGTACTCCCAGGTCGCCAAGTGCGGACTATAGTTGTCCCACTGGACCTTGACCTGATCTACTGTTCGATGTCATATCTATTGAATGCAATGATCTAGGATGAGGATTGTCTCAATCGTGAGCACACCCTTATCCGATACTTGCAAGGAACTCATGTCAATAACATGTGTAGGATCACTAATATAATGTCTCAAAACAAATACGTGAAAAGAATTGTGCATATGCCTCAAAGAATTAGGCAAGGCTAGTCGATAGGCCATGGGCCCCTTCCTTTCCATGATCTCGAAAGGTCCCATGAACCTAGGAGATATTTTAGCACCCTTTCCAAACTTGATTGAACTATTAAGTGGTTTCACCTGAAAGAAGACTCGATCACCAACTTCGTAACTATGGTTGAAACAGTGTGCATCGGCATAACTCTTTTGTCGATCTTGCGCTTCTTTGATCCTTTGCCTTATTGTTTTCATTTGATATTTCATTTCTTTGATCACTTCTGGTCTCACTAGGACCCTATCCTCAAGTCGATCTCAACTCAAAGGTGTATGACACGATCTCCCATAAAGAAACTCGAAAGACGCCATCTTAATGGTGTTTTGGTAACTGTTGTTATATGTGAATTCTACCAATGGAAAGAATTATTTCCAATGCTTTTGTTGGTCCATCACATACATACGCATCATGTCCTCCAAGATTTGATTTGTTCATTCAGTCTTCTCGTTTGTCTCTGGGTGATACATAGTACTAAAGTTAAGTTGGGTTCCCAAGTCCTCTTGGAAACTAGTCCAAAACCATCCAGTAAACATCGATCCTTGATTGGATATATCCTCTTAGGCACGCCATGTAGCCTCACAATCTCACTAATGAAAAATCTAGCTATGTCAGGTTCCTGATACGTCATATGCACAAGAATAAAATGAGCACTCTTCGTCAAAGTGTTGACTACCACAAAAATCAAGTCGTGTCTCCTTGTCGTCAGTGGAAATCCAACAATGAAATCCATCAAAATGAGCTCCCATTTCAATTCCAAAATAGTGTGTGGTTGTAGTAATCCTACTAGATGTCTATGTTTAGCCTTCACCTACTGAAATTCTAGATATCTTGCCACATAGTTGACTATGTCTTCCTTCATTCCTTTCCAAAAGAATAAGGGTTTAAGGTATGCCCTCATCTTCTTGACTCTAGGATGAACCATGTACACTTATTTTTTAGCCTCGTTTAGGATCAAGATCCTCAACTCGTCGTTCATTGGTATGTAAATTCGATTTTTAAATATCAATAATCCATCATCGTCTGACATAAATCCTTCAAATCTTAGTACCATCATGTTGTTTTGTCTGATTAAATACTTGACCTCTTTGTACCAATCATCGTCACGCTATAAAGTTAGAATATTTTCACGTAGATTCGTCTGAAGAGGCAACACCGAAAAGATGTGTGGTCTCTGACTCAATGCATCTGCCACTTGTTTCACTATTCCTTTTATGTAAGTGATCTCGAAATCATACTCGCTAAGAAATTCCGACCAACGTCGTTGTCGCACATTCAGGTCACTTTGCGTAAAGATGTGTTGTAGTCCACAGTGGTCTATTTTTAGTTCAAATTTTTGTCCAATAAGGTAGTGTCTCCAAACCTTCAAGGCATACACAATGGATAACAACTCCAAATCGTGTGTCGCATATTTCTCCACATTCCTTCTCAACTTTCTCAAGATGTAAGAGATCACTCGATTGTCTTGCATCAAGACTTCGCTTAAGCCTTCCTTGGATGTGTCAGTGCATCCCAAGAAGTTTGCGCCCATGTTAGGGACCTTTAGTATCTTTGTTGTTGTCAACGGCTCTTTGAGCCTCCAAAAGGATTCCATGCATTTCTCGGTCCAAACAAACTTCTTGTTCTTCTTCTTCAATTTCGTGATCGAATTTTCTATCTTCAAAAATCCCTCGACAAACCATCGATAGTATCCTACTAAACCCATGAATCTACTCAGTTTAGGGACATTCGTCGATGCAGTCCATTCCATAATAGCCTCGACCTTTTCTAGATCCACATTGATACCTTCGTCGGAGATGACATGCCCTAAGTAGTGAATCTTTGATTGATAAAATGAGCATTTAGACAATTTCCCATACAATTTGTGCTCTGGCAGACATTGTAGTACCAAGCACAAGTGCTTGTCATGCTCCTCCATCATCTGAGATTAAATCAAAATATAGTCAATGAATACATGGACGAACTTTTCCAAGTACTCATGGAACACCTCATTGATCAAACTCATAAATACCCCTGGGGCGTTCGCCATTCCAAATGGTAAAACGATAAACTTGTAATGTCCAAACCTTGTCTTAAAGGCAGTCTTAGGGATGTCATCCTCCTTGATTTGTAACTATTGATACCCTAATCTCGAGTTGATCTTTGAAAACATCATTGCACCCTTCATATGATCAAACAGATCATCAATCCTTGGCAACGGATATTGATTCTCGATCATTGCCTTGTTCAATTGACGGTAGTCAATGCAGAGTCTCCATGACCCATCCTTCTTTCACATGAAAATAACAGGCGCACCCTATGGTGACACACTTGGACGTATGAATCTCGGGTCCAGCAACTCTTTCAGTTGCATTCTCAACTCCTATAACTCTGGGGTCGACATCTGATAAGGCATTCTTGGTATCAATTCAGTCTCTGGTTTTAGGTCTATGGTAAATTCCAATTCCCTCCCTGGTGGCATCCTAGGTAACTCCTCCGGGAAGACATCCACAAACTCTCTCACCACTAGAAGGTTTTCTAGACCTTTCGCTACTCCCTTTTCATTTAAAACAAGGATCACATAAAGTTTATACCCCTTGTGAATGCTCTTCTGTAGCTGCAAGGAGGAGATGAACCTCAGGAAAAATCCTTGGTTCTGACCTACAATCACGCATATTTGTCCCTCATCATCAACCAAGATCAATCATTTCATCTTACAGTTGAGTATCACCTCATGTGATTTCAACCAGTCCATATCGATCACGAAGTCATAAGATCCTAAGATCATGACGTATAGGTTGGCCCTGGTGACAAACTCTCCCAGGTTAAGAGTATAGCCCATAACCTTCCCTCCAACCTTTTGTTTGGCTCCCAAATCCACCTCTACAAATATAAACTCATCATGTTAGACTGCCTTTACCTTAATTATTTTTAGCACTGCACCTGAAATGAAACTACTGAGATCTATAAAAATACTAAGGGTTTGGTCAGCGACAGTATCTGATGTCTCGAGCACAATCGATTGGTGCTCTGCCTAGAATTTATTCATCATTGCATGAATCTAATGGGCCTTGCCCAAATATCTCATAGTAGTGGTTCTAGCTGATCCAGATGCTCTAGTCCTCTCCACTGGGAAGTCATGCTGGTAGTGTGGCTACCCACATGTCCAACACCCCTTCTTTGGTCCAGTACTCCTGGTACCTAAAGTAGAATTTGACGGCCCATCAGCCTGGAATCCTGGTAGGTTATGTTGAACAAACCTAATATGATGTTGTTGCGGTCGACGATGTTGTTGATGATATGGTCCTTGGTAAGGAGTCTATTATTGATGCGTTGGTCATCGAGGTGTAGTGAAAGTGGATCCTCTCTGGAAGCCACAATATCTCAGTGAGCGCCTAGCTAGCGTCTGATGATGTTTCACACCAGATGACACCTTCCCTACTGGTCTCGTTGGGGTCCATCTTTGAACCTCGTTGATAAGATCCTCCTCTACTATGAGGGCCTTTTGGACGACATCATACAAGGTCTAAGGTATCATAATCCTAAAATTTTCATGTATGCTGACATTAAGGCCAAACAAGAACATGTTGACCTTAAGTTTCTCAGTATTCAGGTGTGGAGCATATCAAAGAAACTCCATAAAATGGGCCTTGTACTTGGGCATTGTACATCCACCCTATCACAAGGCGTTGAACTCATTGAGCTGACACTCAATGAATTCATCTAATAGGTACCTCTCTTGGAACTGTTCCTCGAACAGTTCCCATGAAATGTCTTCGACGACCATGTTCAATTGTGGCAAGAGTGTTGTCCACCATAGAAGAGTGATCCCCTTCAGTTGAAAGACTGCCATCTGGACCTTCATGTTGGAGGTATAGTCACGAAGTGCAAATCACATCGCCATATTCTCAAGCCATGCCTCAGTGGCTGCGTCATCTGGGGCACCAAAGAACTCAGGAAATTTGACCTTCTTGAGTTCGCAGTGAATGCTACCAGTATCGACCGGAGTGTGCAGAGGACCCTCAGGGGGTTTCGGCTCCCTGGCCTCATCTCTTTCCAAACAGTTTATCATTTCCTCATACATCCACTGAAAATACCTCATCAGTCCAACCACATCACCCACCTTTATTTGTTCCTACCCGACAACTTGTTCGCCTCCCTAGGGGTTAGACCCCTTAAGCGTGGATGCTACTAGAGGCATCATGCCTCCTCCCCTAGCACCACACCATCTACCTCTACGGTGTCCTCTAACCATTATTACCTGCATGAATACAAATCAAATTAATTAGCAACCTTATAATCAGAAATCAAATCAACAACATCCCTAGTGATCCCAAAGTCGCGGGTCGAAACCCGCTTTGATACCATATGTAATGACCCCAATTATTATGACTCCAAGCGAAGCAAAAAGTGATTTTTTTTTTTTTAGGCAAGAAGGAAATGACAACAACATTTAAACCACACCATCTGATGACAAACACCACGCACACAGATCAGGCAACAAAAAAAATGTCTCTACACACTAGCACATCGAGCAACTAGGTGAAACATGCGTAAATTAAAAATAAAGAAATGATTACCCACCCGACACAACACGAAAACGCATACAAGTTAAGGACAATATCCACAATCTTGACACAACAGTATCGACGACCAGTAACTAGAACCTCTATGGCTCACAAAACCAAATTCATAAAGGCGTTACAACCCAAGAACCAACAACAAGTACAACGAACAACACCCACAACGAGAAGCACAAACTCCTCCCAAGTTATCATTCACCTCTATCCATTAGGGTGTGCAATGATCCCCTCATCCAGAATCATGTCATCGACAAGTGATAGGTGTGATAGTAACCATGTCACAACCAACATATCTAGACCCTTAACCCAAGCTAAAATCAACGCGCTAGGAGACCGAATTAACTTCCAACCACAAGACGACTAACCCCATCACCCAAATGACAGGCCAACAGATGCAAGGTGAAAAACATCCATTAATTAAATTGCACAACTAGATGAGGGGTTCTTGTTTTCTTAAGTGACACTTTTTATCAATGAAGTCTCCTGCACTGTGAAACAAAGATAATTGAGTAATAGTTATAAACTTTGTGTGCCCAGATTTTCTATTTTAAATCTCTATGTAGTGAAAGAAATAATCGGGTGTTTGCTTAACCATATATATATAAATATAGATAAGATGTTTAAATAAAGAGAACATAGTTAGACAACTAGTGATAGGTCAATGTAAAACTTGTATCTCACAAAAACTTTAGAAAATAATTGAAGAACTCAAGGTCATATCTCACAATATGTTCATCAATTTTTGTGCACACTTGTCAACATCTCTCCAATGAAATTTTAGTTTTACTAAATTCCTAGCTGAGTTCATAATTGGAAAGTTCTTAAAGGCAAGATACCTTACTATGTCAGACATTCATCATTTTCCTTACGTTTCCCCTTTTTTTATGTTTCCCCTTTTCCCCTTAGTTTCCTATTTTTTTAAGCTTCCTTGTTTTCCCTTTATAACTAAAACTCAAATTAGCAAGTGTAGAAAAAACACCTTTTACCCCTTTTTCTTTTTAATTAATAATTTTTCATTAGCATAAGTAGAAAAAAACAATCATTTCCCTTTTAAAATTTCAATCCCCCATTGTAATTTGATTTTAATAATTTAATTGAATTTCTTACCCCCTTCTTGTTATAGGTTTAATTATGATTATTAATTTTTCACCACATGTGTTACTTAGACCTAGATTTTAATTTCACTAGATTGGGATACATTTTTATTAGGGAAATTGTTTTTAAATCTTACTTATCACATCATTCATTTTAAGGCCAACTAGGTTTATTCACTTACCCATTGAAATCATGATGTGCCCTTCATGACACACTAGGTTCTCCAAGGGTGTCACTCGCCTTTTTTTTTTTTCCTTGCGCGAAGTTCCCTTCAAGATGCACTACATGATCCAAGGGTGCCACTCACCTCTTTTGTTTCCTTGCACGACATGCCCTTCAGGACACACTACGTGCTCCAAGGGTGTCACTCACCTTCTTGACTGACTTGGTAGACATCAAAAACCCCAGGAGTCAATAATCGTCCAGGTGATCTTGTGGGAGACTAAGGGTCTCTAAGGAATAAGGCCCCTGCCTTATTATGTGCCCCTTAGAATCATCATGAGCAACTTTCACAGTCTTCCCTCACAACATCGTGGGTATTCTCGAACTAGGTAATCATTAACCTATAGTTCGAGCCATGGCGGGAGTGCTAGTAGGCTACGGCAAGGTTGTTCTCCACACCTCTCCCTCAAAGTATCTGGTCATCATTCATGACCCCTCTACTCCACATGTGAGTCTATTCGGAAAGCTATCATCATCCTGCATCATCAACAATCATTTCAGCAATAATAATCAATCATCATAACATTGAATCAGTGTACATATTTCATATCAACAACAATCAAACCCCAATAGTCCACTCCCTGACTCGATCCGGAGTCCAAGGGGTTTCATCGATGCCTCTGCATCCTTGAGGTCCAAGGTCCTACACACTCAAGAGAACCTAGTCAATAACATTTGTCTATGTAAATACACAAAATAACATATTATCATATCCATAATGCCTCATAATCATAATCAAACGACCAATAGTATAATAATCTAGATCACTTGCAAGCAAGTGTCCTCAAATAATAAGTTCTCTCAATGCATGCAAGAGCGGGATTTTACAAGACCCCATCATTCTCATTCAATGTTATATAAGAAAAACCTTTGGATCTACAACTTCTGAAATAAATAGTGCCTAAAAAACAAACGTGCATATCTAGATGCTAATAGTGCCTTTACTTTCATGGCTTAAATTATGTAACTCAACATTTAAATTAGAATATAGATCCCAACTATTGTGGTCAAATAAATCAAGTTAGCTTGTTATATTGAATCTAATAATGTATATAAACATAAGTCTCTCATAGGATCCATCGCCTGAAGTAATGATAGACATGTTCTAAATAACACAAAAATGCATAATCACACCATAATCATGATAAAGGCAATGGAAGAGATACGAGCTAAGGGATTTTTCTTTGGGTGTAATAAAAATGGTATGGGTGGAAATAATGTTCCAAATAAATAATATTCACCTCAAGAATAATGACAAGGATGACGAGGAACCTCAATAGGATATGTGAGAATAGTTTGAGTGCTCATTAAATAATGAAGAAAAATTTTACACCATATTGATGAATTCCTTGGAAGATATTGACATGCCTAAAACCAAAATGTCATATTCCTTATCGACTTAGGTAGTACCCACACCTTCATTAACAAAAATATGGTATACAAACTGAATTATGTTACACACCCATTTATAAAACTTTCAAGTGGTGATTGTAAATGGAGGAAAATGCCACAACATTAAACTAAGTAGATTACAAATTATCAATTTCCATTTACACCATTGTTATTGAAAGGGTGGTTTTGGGGGTTCAATGGCTTAAATCATTGGGTACAATG
>ML837607.1:26826-45451 GCA_009831015.1 Picea engelmannii | reverse complement strand
CTAGTGAAATTAAAATCTAGGTCTAAGTAACACATGTGGTGAAAAATTAATAATCATAATTAAACCTATAACAAGAAGGGGGTAAGAAATTCAATTAAATTATTAAAATCAAATTACAATGGGGGATTGAAATTTTAAAAGGGAAATGATTGTTTTTTTCTACTTATGCTAATGAAAAATTATTAATTAAAAAGAAAAAGGGGTAAAAGGTGTTTTTTCTACACTTGCTAATTTGAGTTTTAGTTATAAAGGGAAAACAAGGAAGCTTAAAAAAATAGGAAACTAAGGGGAAAAGGGGAAACATAAAAAAAGGGGAAACGTAAGGAAAATGATGAATGTCTGACATAGTAAGGTATCTTGCCTTTAAGAACTTTCCAATTATGAACTCAGCTAGGAATTTAGTAAAACTAAAATTTCATTGGAGAGATGTTGACAAGTGTGCACAAAAATTGATGAACATATTGTGAGATATGACCTTGAGTTCTTCAATTATTTTCTAAAGTTTTTGTGAGATACAAGTTTTACATTGACCTATCACTAGTTGTCTAACTATGTTCTCTTTATTTAAACATCTTATCTATATTTATATATATATGGTTAAGCAAACACCCGATTATTTCTTTCACTACATAGAGATTTAAAATAGAAAATCTGGGCACACAAAGTTTATAACTATTACTCAATTATCTTTGTTTCACAGTGCAGGAGACTTCATTGATAAAAAGTGTCACTTAAGAAAACAAGAACCCCTCATCTAGTTGTGCAATTTAATTAATGGATGTTTTTCACCTTGCATCTGTTGGCCTGTCATTTGGGTGATGGGGTTAGTCGTCTTGTGGTTGGAAGTTAATTCGGTCTCCTAGCGCGTTGATTTTAGCTTGGGTTAAGGGTCTAGATATGTTGGTTGTGACATGGTTACTATCACACCTATCACTTGTCGATGACATGATTCTGGATGAGGGGATCATTGCACACCCTAATGGATAGAGGTGAATGATAACTTGGGAGGAGTTTGTGCTTCTCGTTGTGGGTGTTGTTCGTTGTACTTGTTGTTGGTTCTTGGGTTGTAACGCCTTTATGAATTTGGTTTTGTGAGCCATAGAGGTTCTAGTTACTGGTCGTCGATACTGTTGTGTCAAGATTGTGGATATTGTCCTTAACTTGTATGCGTTTTCGTGTTGTGTCGGGTGGGTAATCATTTCTTTATTTTTAATTTACGCATGTTTCACCTAGTTGCTCGATGTGCTAGTGTGTAGAGACATTTTTTTTGTTGCCTGATCTGTGTGCGTGGTGTTTGTCATCAGATGGTGTGGTTTAAATGTTGTTGTCATTTCCTTCTTGCCTAAAAAAAAAAAAATCACTTTTTGCTTCGCTTGGAGTCATAATAATTGGGGTCATTACATATGGTATCAAAGCGGGTTTCGACCCGCGACTTTGGGATCACTAGGGATGTTGTTGATTTGATTTCTGATTATAAGGTTGCTAATTAATTTGATTTGTATTCATGCAGGTAATAATGGTTAGAGGACACCGTAGAGGTAGATGGTGTGGTGCTAGGGGAGGAGGCATGATGCCTCTAGTAGCATCCACGCTTAAGGGGTCTAACCCCTAGGGAGGCGAACAAGTTGTCGGGTAGGAACAAATAAAGGTGGGTGATGTGGTTGGACTGATGAGGTATTTTCAGTGGATGTATGAGGAAATGATAAACTGTTTGGAAAGAGATGAGGCCAGGGAGCCGAAACCCCCTGAGGGTCCTCTGCACACTCCGGTCGATACTGGTAGCATTCACTGCGAACTCAAGAAGGTCAAATTTCCTGAGTTCTTTGGTGCCCCAGATGACGCAGCCACTGAGGCATGGCTTGAGAATATGGCGATGTGATTTGCACTTCGTGACTATACCTCCAACATGAAGGTCCAGATGGCAGTCTTTCAACTGAAGGGGATCACTCTTCTATGGTGGACAACACTCTTGCCACAATTGAACATGGTCGTCGAAGACATTTCATGGGAACTGTTCGAGGAACAGTTCCAAGAGAGGTACCTATTAGATGAATTCATTGAGTGTCAGCTCAATGAGTTCAACGCCTTGTGATAGGGTGGATGTACAATGCCCAAGTACAAGGCCCATTTTATGGAGTTTCTTTGATATGCTCCACACCTGAATACTGAGAAACTTAAGGTCAACATGTTCTTGTTTGGCCTTAATGTCAGCATACATGAAAATTTTAGGATTATGATACCTTAGACCTTGTATGATGTCGTCCAAAAGGCCCTCATAGTAGAGGAGGATCTTATCAACGAGGTTCAAAGATGGACCCCAACGAGACCAGTAGGGAAGGTGTCATCTGGTGTGAAACATCATCAGACGCTAGCTAGGCGCTCACTGAGATATTGTGGCTTCCAGAGAGGATCCACTTTCACTACACCTCGATGACCAACGCATCAATAATAGACTCCTTACCAAGGACCATATCATCAACAACATCGTCGACCGCAACAACATCATATTAGGTTTGTTCAACATAACCTACCAGGATTCCAGGCTGATGGGCCGTCAAATTCTACTTTAGGTACCAGGAGTACTGGACCAAAGAAGGGGTGTTGGACATGTGGGTAGCCACACTACCAGCATGACTTCCCAGTGGAGAGGACTAGAGCATCTGGATCAGCTAGAACCACTACTATGAGATATTTGGGCAAGGCCCATTAGATTCATGCAATGATGAATAAATTCTAGGCAGAGCACCAATCGATTGTGCTCGAGACATCAGATACTGTCGCTGACCAAACCCTTAGTATTTTTATAGATCTCAGTAGTTTCATTTCAGGTGCAGTGCTAAAAATAATTAAGGTAAAGGCAGTCTAACATGATGAGTTTATATTTGTAGAGGTGGATTTGGGAGCCAAACAAAAGGTTGGAGGGAAGGTTATGGGCTATACTCTTAACCTGGGAGAGTTTGTCACCAGGGCCAACCTATACGTCATGATCTTAGGATCTTATGACTTCGTGATCGATATGGACTGGTTGAAATCACATGAGGTGATACTCAACTGTAAGATGAAATGATTGATCTTGGTTGATGATGAGGGACAAATATGCGTGATTGTAGGTCAGAACCAAGGATTTTTCCTGAGGTTCATCTCCTCCTTGCAGCTACAGAAGAGCATTCACAAGGGGTATAAACTTTATGTGATCCTTGTTTTAAATGAAAAGGGAGTAGCGAAAGGTCTAGAAAACCTTCTAGTGGTGAGAGAGTTTGTGGATGTCTTCCCGGAGGAGTTACCTAGGATGCCACCAGGGAGGGAATTGGAATTTACCATAGACCTAAAACCAGAGACTGAATTGATACCAAGAATGCCTTATCAGATGTCGACCCCAGAGTTATAGGAGTTGAGAATGCAACTGAAAGAGTTGCTGGACCCGAGATTCATACGTCCAAGTGTGTCACCATAGGGTGCGCCTGTTATTTTCATGTGAAAGAAGGATGGGTCATGGAGACTCTGCATTGACTACCGTCAATTGAACAAGGCAATGATCGAGAATCAATATCCGTTGCCAAGGATTGATGATCTGTTTGATCATATGAAGGGTGCAATGATGTTTTCAAAGATCAACTCGAGATTAGGGTATCAATAGTTACAAATCAAGGAGGATGACATCCCTAAGACTGCCTTTAAGACAAGGTTTGGACATTACAAGTTTATCGTTTTACCATTTGGAATGGCGAACGCCCCAGGGGTATTTATGAGTTTGATCAATGAGGTGTTCCATGAGTACTTGGAAAAGTTCGTCCATGTATTCATTGACTATATTTTGATTTAATCTCAGATGATGGAGGAGCATGACAAGCACTTGTGCTTGGTACTACAATGTCTGCCAGAGCACAAATTGTATGGGAAATTGTCTAAATGCTCATTTTATCAATCAAAGATTCACTACTTAGGGCATGTCATCTCCGACGAAGGTATCAATGTGGATCTAGAAAAGGTCGAGGCTATTATGGAATGGACTGCATCGACGAATGTCCCTAAACTGAGTAGATTCATGGGTTTAGTAGGATACTATCGATGGTTTGTCGAGGGATTTTTGAAGATAGAAAATTCGATCACGAAATTGAAGAAGAAGAACAAGAAGTTTGTTTGGACCGAGAAATGCATGGAATCCTTTTGGAGGCTCAAAGAGCCGTTGACAACAACAAAGATACTAAAGGTCCCTAACATGGGCGCAAACTTCTTGGGATGCACTGACACATCCAAGGAAGGCTTAAGCGAAGTCTTGATGCAAGACAATCGAGTGATCTCTTACATCTTGAGAAAGTTGAGAAGGAATGTGGAGAAATATGCGACACACGATTTGGAGTTGTTATCCATTGTGTATGCCTTGAAGGTTTGGAGACACTACCTTATTGGACAAAAATTTGAACTAAAAATAGACCACTGTGGACTACAACACATCTTTACGCAAAGTGACCTGAATGTGCGACAACGACGTTGGTCGGAATTTCTTAGCGAGTATGATTTCGAGATCACTTACATAAAAGGAATAGTGAAACAAGTGGCAGATGCATTGAGTCAGAGACCACACATCTTTTCGGTGTTGCCTCTTCAGACGAATCTACGTGAAAATATTCTAACTTTATAGCGTGACGATGATTGGTACAAAGAGGTCAAGTATTTAATCAGACAAAACAACATGATGGTACTAAGATTTGAAGGATTTATGTCAGACGATGATGGATTATTGATATTTAAAAATCGAATTTACATACCAATGAACGACGAGTTGAGGATCTTGATCCTAAACGAGGCTAAAAAATAAGTGTACATGGTTCATCCTAGAGTCAAGAAGATGAGGGCATACCTTAAACCCTTATTCTTTTGGAAAGGAATGAAGGAAGACATAGTCAACTATGTGGCAAGATATCTAGAATTTCAGTAGGTGAAGGCTAAACATAGACATCTAGTAGGATTACTACAACCACACACTATTTTGGAATTGAAATGGGAGCTCATTTTGATGGATTTCATTGTTGGATTTCCACTGACGACAAGGAGACACGACTTGATTTTTGTGGTAGTCAACACTTTGACGAAGAGTGCTCATTTTATTCTTGTGCATATGACGTATCAGGAACCTGACATAGCTAGATTTTTCATTAGTGAGATTGTGAGGCTACATGGCGTGCCTAAGAGGATATATCCAATCAAGGATCGATGTTTACTGGATGGTTTTGGACTAGTTTCCAAGAGGACTTGGGAACCCAACTTAACTTTAGTACTATGTATCACCCAGAGACAAACGAGAAGACTGAATGAACAAATCAAATCTTGGAGGACATGATGCGTATGTATGTGATGGACCAACAAAAGCATTGGAAATAATTCTTTCCATTGGTAGAATTCACATATAACAACAGTTACCAAAACACCATTAAGATGGCGTCTTTCGAGTTTCTTTATGGGAGATCGTGTCATACACCTTTGAGTTGAGATCGACTTGAGGATAGGGTCCTAGTGAGACCAGAAGTGATCAAAGAAATGAAATATCAAATGAAAACAATAAGGCAAAGGATCAAAGAAGCGCAAGATCGACAAAAGAGTTATGCCGATGCACACTGTTTCAACCATAGTTACGAAGTTGGTGATCGAGTCTTCTTTCAGGTGAAACCACTTAATAGTTCAATCAAGTTTGGAAAGGGTGCTAAAATATCTCCTAGGTTCATGGGACCTTTCGAGATCATGGAAAGGAAGGGGCCCATGGCCTATCGACTAGCCTTGCCTAATTCTTTGAGGCATATGCACAATTCTTTTCACGTATTTGTTTTGAGACATTATATTAGTGATCCTACACATGTTATTGACATGAGTTCCTTGCAAGTATCGGATAAGGGTGTGCTCACGATTGAGACAATCCTCATCCTAGATCATTGCATTCAATAGATATGACATCGAACAGTAGATCAGGTCAAGGTCCAGTGGGACAACTATAGTCCGCACTTGGCGACCTGGGAGTACGCATATGATATGCGCCAACAATTTCCATTTTTGTTTGATAGATAGACTTGTGATACTGTGATACAAATTATTTCGGCACTTATATACTGTGAAAATTCAGAATAAATTTTAGACCAAGAGGGGGTGTATGTAACATCCTGCTCTTGCGCACACTGAGAGAACTTATTCTTTGAGGATACTTTCTTGCAAGTGACCCAAATTATTATACTATTAGCCGTTTGATTATGATTATCAGGAATTATGGATATGATGATATGTTATTTTGTGTATTTACATAGACAGGTGCTATTGACTAGGTTCTCCTGAGTGTGCAGGACCTTGGACCTCGAGGATGTAGAGGCATCGATGAAACCCCTTGGACTCTGGATTGAGTCAGGGAGTGGACTATTGGGGTTTGATTGTTGTTGATATGACATATGTACATTTGATTGGATGTTATGATGATTGATTATTATTGCTGACATGATTGTTTATGATGCAGGATGACAATAACTTGTCGAACAGACTCAGATGTGGAGTAGAGGGGTCACGTACGACAACCAGAGACTTTGAGGTAGAGGTGTGGAAAACAACCCTGTCGTAGCCTACTAGCACTCCCACTATGGCTCAAATTGTAGGTTAACGATTACCTAGTTCGATAAGACCCACAATGACGTGAGGGAAGACTGTGACAGTCACTCACGATGATTCTAAGGGGTGCGCAATAAGGCAAGGTCCTTATTCCTTAGAGGCCCTCAGTCGCCCACAACATCACCTGGAAGAGTATTGACTCTAGGGTTTTTTGATGTCTACCATGTCAGTCAAGAATGTGAGTGGAACCCTTGGAGCATGTAGTGCGTCCTGAAGGGCACATCGTGCAAGGAAACAAAAGAGGCAAGTGGAACCCTTGGAGCACGTAGTGCATCCTGAAGGGCACGTTGCGCAAGGAAAACAAAAGAAGGCGAGTGGAACCCTTGGAGAACCTAGTGCATCCTGAAGGGAATGCCACGATTTCAACGGGTAAGTGAATAAACCTAGTTGGCCTTAAAATGAATGGCATGATAAGTAATATTTTAAAAACATTTCCCTAATAAAAATGTAGCCCAACCTAGTGAAATTAAAATCTAGGTCTAAGTAACACATGTGGTGAAAAATTAATAATTATAATTAAACCTATAACAAGAAGGGGGTAAGAAATTCAATTAAATTATTAAAATCAAATTACAATAGGGATTACAATTTTAAAAGGGAAATGATTGTTTTTTTCTACTTATGCTAATGAAAAATTATTAATTAAAAAGAAAACGGGGTAAAAGGTGTTTTTTCTACACTTGCTAATTTGAGTTTTAGTTATAAAGGGAAAAGAGGGAAACTTGAAAAAAATTGGAAACTAAGGGAAAAAGGGGAAACATAAAAAAAGGGGGAAATGTAAGGAAAAAGATGAATGTCTGACATAGTAAGGAATCTTGCCTTTAAGAACTTTCTAATTATGAACTTAACTAGGCATTTAGTAAAGGCGTAAGTCATTTAAAATGTGTAAGAGAATATTGGGACACCAAAGAGCGTTTTTAGGAATGTTTTTTGGTGGGTGAGGGAAATAGGAATAATTAAATAAATAATGAATTTAATTTCTGGTGCAACTAGGGGGATGGGTGACATGTGTACGGGGGAGGTTTTATGCTAATTAAAATATTGAAAAATAAATTAAATGAGAATTTAGGAAATAAATCATTTAAAAACTCTATAAAAAGGATGGAGGAGGAGGAGTATGGATCTGATCTTTATGCGTAATGTTACGTTGAAAAATTTGTGTCTTGATTGACTTATATTGTGGGAGTTGGGATACCCAGCTCGGGTAACCAGTGGTAGCTTGACCTTGCGAGGAGATCTGGGTTCTAGCTATTCTTTGGTATAGTGTGTGTGGCTCCTTTGCGACTAGAGGGGCTCAGGGGGAAGACGAGTACCCCTAGCATTGTCTGGGAGGAATTGGTGAGGTCAATCGGTCGACAACTAGAATATGGATAGAGTGTGTGCGGGACATAAACTACTGAGCAATCACGTTTGGCTAAGCTATGCTGGTTTAATTGTTACTTGCAATCAATTTAAATTTACTCATGTTAGTTATCTGTGCTCATTTAATATTTCATTTCCATGCATTGTCTTGCCCCTGCTTTCCTACGATATTATAATCCCCTTGCTTGCTATTTTCTGATGGATTTCCTTTAGAGAACCCAAGTTCTGATAGTAACTTATATGTGTGGGTTTTATTGATTATTATTATTAGATTGTGCTTTATCTTCTGCCCTTATCCCTAGGTCATCAGTCCATGCCTAAGTAGTTAGCCAGGAGATGAATCAATGGTCATCACTTCGGTGTTTATAGACCTATAGATTCTAGTGCCCTGCTTTTCTGTGCATGGATGATGAGCGAAGGATAAAATTTTTCCCAATTGTCTACCCTTACTGATCTCTACGTTGATTGATTCTTGGTTGAATGATTGTCATTGAGACTTCTTGTGATTGAGTAATTATGTGTATTGTTTACCATTCCTCTCCGTGAACAACTTAATACTCTCTATGTTTTTATATCAACTCTGTGTTTTACCATTTTACTTGTCTTCGAATTACCCTCTGTAAAGTCAACGATTACCCTTTTTCCTATTGACTGTGCTTGGACAGTTTTTAATGTTTGACAAAAAGATTTTGGGACATCGTTTTATGATATGTATCAAGACAATATTTATTTAATAAATTATTACCAACGATATCCCTTTCACCATAGCATCGATTATATATTGGGTGGCAACGAATTTGCATTCACTTTTTAGATTTAGCGACTTTAATCATTGTTCCTAGCTCCTCGATTGGAAAAATATCAGTGTTTTAAATTATGTATACGTCTGCGTTTTTAAGTTTTGATATCCCAGTGTTTCCTTTGGATGTTTCCCAACATTTTTGGGTAATAATTTACAGCATGATGATAAGTCTCATTCCTTTCACAATGAACCTACATCTGTATGACATTGAATTTTTATGCTCCGTCTATTTTCTCTAACCACAACAAATCTAGGCAGCAAAATTGCTGGGTAGCGAGCCATCCTTCTTAGTGTTTAAATCCCCTTTAAAATGAAATTTTACACAATGATTGCTGGGCAGAGTTCCAATGTTGAGAGTTTCAAATTCACCTTATCATTTTACATAGCATGTTAGTATGGTTTTATTGATTTATTAGTAATGAATTATATATATGTTGGAACACAATGAGATCTTTTATATGACAACGATTGACAACATTTTCTTAGATGTATTCTGTGTAAAAATAAGACAACAACATTTAGTGTATGTAAATAATGATTATAGGAATAACAATTATCTGTTATGTGAATAACGATTTTAGGTTATGTGATTATTGATTACATGAATAGCGATTATCATGTTACCTAGAGTTTAAATATTGTAGCGTTTTAATTATATTTTACCAGGCCTTTCACCCATATTGCTACACAATAAATAACCCACATTACTCAATATTTTTCCACATAGTTATCCATAGTTTTATCAAAAGACTGGGCAATAGATCTATTAATAGATACAATAAATTTTTGTTAGACTGCCTTACACATTGTTGACAACGATCTTTCTTGGATTCATTAATGCTATCAATAAATAACAATATGGATGGTTGGCAGTGACTTCAAGGATACAATAACATTTAATAACAAACAACTTTAATTACATTGTTACTGACAACATTACGAAAGGACAATGTTGCATGCATTTGACAACATTTTTGTAGGTGAATAACTGTTGGGTATTCATGTGAAATGTTTCTGTATATCAACAGTTTTAATTACTACTAACTTTGATATCAATTCTACAATTATATTATTTTGTAGTTATGCCAAAGTTTAATCATGTCAACGTTTTAACTCTATCCACATTTGAATTCTACCACGTTTAATTATATCAATGTTTTATTTCAGAAATTGTATCATCTCTGTAAGTTCTGTAAGTATATCAAAGTTTTAATTAGATCAGTCATGTAATTATACCCTTTTTATATAAACTTTTAATTGTGTGTAGTTGTCTTATATGCCAAAGTATCCCCCTTTTTAATCATCTTTTAAAAAGAATAATGTGATAATTCTTTTGCATTATTTTCTTTTCATATTTAAAAGTTTAAGTTTATTTATAAAACTAAAATTTCATTGGAGAGATGTTAATAAGTGTGCACAAACGTTGATGAACATATTGTGAGATATGACCTTGAGTTCTTCAATTATTTTCTAAAGTTTTTGTGAGATACAAGTTTTCCATTGACCTATCACTAGTTGTCTAACTCTATTCTCTTTATTTAAACCTTTTCTCTATATTTATATATATATGGTTGAGAAAATGACTGATTATTGCTTTCACTACATAGATATTTAAAATAGAAAATTTCTGCACATGAAGTTTATAATTATTACTCAATTATATTTGTTTCACAGTGCGGGAGAATTCGTTGATAAAAAGTGTCTCTTAAGAAAGAAAGAACCCTTCGACTAGTTGCACAATTTAATTAATAGATGTTTGTCACCTTGTGTCTGTTGGCCTATCATTTGGGTGTTGGGGTTAGTCGTCTTGTGGTTGGCGGTTAATTCAATCTCCTAGCGCATTGATTTTAGCTTGGGTTAAAGGTCTAGATATGTTGGTTGTTCCATGGTTACTGTCACACCTATCACCTGGCGACGACATGATTCTAGATGAGGGGATCATTGCGTGCCCTAATGGATAGAGGTGAATGATAACTTGGATGGAGTTTGTCCTTCCCATTGTGGGCGTTGTTCATTGTAGTTGTTGTTGGTGCTTGGGTTGTAATGCCTTCATGCGTTTGGTTTTGTGTGCCATAGAGGTTCTAGTTACTGTTCGTCGAGGCCGTTGTGTGGGGATTGTGGACATTGTCCTTAGCTTGTAGGCATTGTCGTGTTGTGTCAGGCAGGTAGTCATTTCTTTCTTTTTAATTTATGCATGTTTCACCCAGTTGCTCGATGTGCTAGTGTGTAGATTCGTTGTTGTTTGTTGCCTAATCTGCATGTGTGGTGTTCATCATCGGATGGTGTGGTTTAATTGTTGTCGTCATTTCCTTCCTACCTAAAAACAAAAAAAAAATGCACTTTTCACTTCGCTTGGAGTCGTAACAATTGGGGCCATTAAACCTTGATTTTTTCGAGGTTTATGTTCATTAAAAGTTTAAGCTCTCTATTGTTCCTTACTTCTAAATTAAATGGATATTTGTTGGACGATAAATGCATCATCACATAATCTTTTTGTTGAGAGTGAAATGACAGTATGGGTATGCACTCTTAAAGTATTCATGCTCCTGTCAAACCCATATAGCATCCACGAGGATGATATTGAATATGGATGACCTAACCTATCATCGTCAATAATCCTAGAAAGTGTATGAGCTAGCTAATTGTCTGAGGTTTGTGCCTATTGGTTGGATGTCATTTGGTCATGTACGATCTAGATACTTTTCTGAGGTATGTACCTATTGGTTGGAAAGAAGTCAGATGCATATGAGTTACAACTCTAAGTCCCTTTTATATTACTAAGGCCTATTGTCATTTGTGAAGCCTAGCGTGCCAACTACAAACCTACCATTGAAGGGAAAAATAAGTTATTAAAATTCATATCCTATTTCTCCCTTTCATGTCATGAGTTTCTTATTGATTTGTTGGATAGACAAACCAACAACAATCTGTTGAAGCTCAAAAGGGTCACAACTTGGAGCCTAAAAGGATCATCCAACAATCTCTTTCCATATGCTAAATCCTCAGTGCAAATCATATCAGATAAATATTTTTATCCCTACAAAACCATAATGGATTTCACCCTTTGTAATATCCTAACTTCAAAAATCTTCCCACAAGCCCAACACCTTAAGATAAATTGTATTTCGTATATTTCTTAGGTTCATATATATTAGAGGATTTCTCTCTTTATGTTTCCCCCAGATTCCTTAATCATCCCACATACCTAGCACTTAGTTCTTCATTAGATTTTATATTATTTTTAGGTCCACTAAGTTAGGAGGAATTGGTTCTCTATGCGACGTAGTAAAAAATCCACCTATATACTTGACTCATGACATTATATTTATTCCATATACTTTTGGGTCCATCAAGATAAATGAGGAAATTAAGCATTGCAACTCCCCATTCTCTCATTCCCCAAATTTTCAAGAGTCCTTACAAGTGGTTGAAGGGAATAAGATGTCGTTGTGTAAAGGGGAAGATGTAAATGTTCCACATTGTAGGGAATTTTAGTTTCAACAATAATCAAATCCTTCTATGGGTACCTAGTACACAAGAAAAATGGAGAAGAAATGAAGGCTCTTTTATTGATTTTGTTTACTCATCATGATGCATTTGAATTGAGATCCTTGGAGGGTGTATTCATTGTCTTTGCAGGACCTTGTTTGGTGGACATATTTGGAATAACAAGCCTAGCTTGGGCTTCCTTGGGGCTTGAATCCCATAGGTTGGATACCAGGGCCCACACAAGGAATGATGATGAAATTCCTTTGGAGGCCTAAGAGACACCTTGGAGGATCTCACCTATCCCCTACAATCCAAACAAATTTCCTTTGGAGGCCAAAACATCACCTTTTAGGGCTTAACGTCACCCTAGGGCTAGGGTCTGGAGATGATTGAAGACACTTGGCCTTTGGAGGCCTAGCAAAGTCATATCCAACTCAACGAATTGACCTCTTGGAGGAACATGTGTGGCAATAACAATATAGAGTGGAGGAGTTAA
This sequence comes from Picea engelmannii, assembly GCA_009831015.1. Taxonomy (NCBI): domain Eukaryota; kingdom Viridiplantae; phylum Streptophyta; class Pinopsida; order Pinales; family Pinaceae; genus Picea; species Picea engelmannii. The sequence continues at coordinate 32,657 of ML837607.1, read as the reverse complement.
CTTGTTCAAGCTTTCTTATAATTCAAGCTTCCTCCCTTCATTTTATGCACCTTGATATAGAGTGGAGGAGTTAACTTGTTCCCTTTGCAAGATTTCTTTTAGTCTAATCACATATTGACCTGGAGTGGTGCACTGCTTAAGTTTATAATATTCAAGTTGATCACCCCAAATTCATTCCACTATCAGGAGGGAAGAGGGGTGTTCCACAACAACCCTGGTTCAATCGAGAGGCCATTGCACATTAAAAATAAATTTGGTTTTCTAAGGAATTTTTTGTTGTTGTGTCTATTAACTATACTCTTTTTCTATCCAATAGATATCCCATTGTCATAGTACACCATGATCAATAAAAGAGACACTATTTTTAGCTCATCCACTATTTTGATTTCTTACTAGATTCACAAGATTTGACTTGCAAGTTTTGTTGAGATTATGTAAGCAATTTTCCTTCTCAACTTATGAGCATAAAACTCCAAGTCTAAGAATGGATCAATAGATATGTTAGCCTCTAAAAATATTCCCATGTCCAAAAATCATTCACAAACTCTTCAAATATAACTATGCTTTTTACCATGCATTTTAGAAGTGTTATTTATTGATAATCATGTATTTTTTTCCCTTGAGAAAGCATGTATTGCACATTCATCCATGTTGCATGGGGTTGATCATGTAGAGACCTTCCAATTACCATAAGAACAAGTAGTAACCCTTTGCATTCTATGGTTTCCTATAATGGAATTGTTTTTAATTTGTAGCATTTGATTTAATGAAGGAACAAATAACTCTTTGACTATGTTTTAATTTGATGTTTTTGTAATGGATTTATGCTTAAATGCACAAAAGCATAAAATGGACATAACATTATTCATGTCCAAAAATATATTATGTCTCTACAACATCGGAGAATTAAATCGTAAGTGTCATATGCCTTTGAATTAAGTCATAAGTGCTATATGCCTTCTCACACTTTCCTAGGTTTATTGGCTTCTCAATGTCATGCTTCCCTAAGTCTATCTCGCTTCAAGGTTCCTTCACTTTGCATTATTTATAGTACGTTGTAACACATGTTTTAGGAAAGAAAAGCATTGATGACCTTACAATGACACATTTTATCCATCCATATTTGCAAGGAACATGACTTGAGAGAATTCTAATTGTTCTTAAACTTAACAAATCAACCATTCACATGTCATTGTGTGTCACTAGATAGAATTATCATGCTACTTCATCAAACTTTCTCAAACTAGATATATTCAAGCTACATGACCAAATTTGCCACGATTCTTTGAATGGATGGCGAGAGCGTTTGTAGGGGTGAGAATTTGGAGTTGATATGCTTCCACACCCACTTCAAAATCGACATGGAAAATTCAAATGGATGGCGAGAACATTGGTAGGTGTGAGATTTTGGAATTGATATGCTCCTACAACCACTTCAGAATTGACATGGAAAATTGGGCATTTTTTTAACTATTCTACAAATTGTTTTTTTTGGCCGGAATTCAATGACATAAATCTTCACGAAATCAATATTTTTTGTTGTTTAAAATCAATTTCTGAATACATAAATGCAAAAAATTAATGATGCTCTCATTGATTCTCCGGTGATAGTTAAATACACAAAAATTGCTAATATTCTTGAGATTTCCTATTTAATGTTGGAAAATGAGATAGAAGATGCCCTAATATCGGACCGTGTTTCAAAATCATAACCAATATTTCCTTATCCACATAAAAGGATGTGATAGGAGATTTCTTAGAAAGCAAACTATCATTTTGTTTTAAAAAACCTACAGAAGGCATGGCAATAGCAATGATCAGATCGTCGCAAGTATGACATCTACGTCACAAGCTATTGATAGGTGATTTTTATCTACCATGCTTGTTCGTCACTATTGCGACGATATTTCATCGCTACTTTCCATGCTTTAACCGTCGCAAGTATGTCATCTGCGTCACAAGATATTGATAGGTGTTTTTCTTTGCCATGCTTGTGTGTCTCTATTGCGATGATCTTTCGTCGCTACTTTCCACACTTTAACTATCACAAGTATGGAATCTGCGTCGTAAGCCAATGGTGGGGTTTTTACTATGACACACTTTGTCGTCACTATTGCCATGTTTTTCCATTGATATTGTAACGATATTTCTGTCGAAAAAAAATATGCTTCTTTTTAATATGGTGCCATGTGGCAGTCTGATTTCGTCACTGTTTCCACAAAAAATGAATACATGGATACAACGATGAAAAAAGTACCACGAAAAAAATTGTTATCCTTCGTGGAAAGTGTGACAGATATGTTTGGCAATAGCAACAAAAAACCATGGAAAATTGGGTCATATGTAGTAGTGGGTTGCTCCTCATGATTGGACTCTCCTTGGGTTTTCTCCCCCTATATAAATTCCTTATATCTTTATTTATGTTTTGAAGCCTCTGATTACTCTCTCTCCCTGCATCTGATTAATCTCTCCCTCTTTGAAAAATGGTATCACTTTGATGAAATTATTATGGCATGGATGCCAATGATCCCTCTATGATCATATATATCATATATTCTCCTGGAATCATACCTCTGTTCTTACCTCTCTGTATGACAACTTCTCTAAATGATCTTTCTGCCTATCTTCCTGCTTCTATTTCTCTTCCTTTGACTTTTCTGCAAGATGTCATGTATCAAAATTGTAGGGCTTCTCGTACCTGCTTCCTTTTGGAGTTTTTTTCCATTGGTGCTTCCTTTTGTAATCAAATGAAATATATAAAAAGCATTCAAGAATAAGAATTCAAATATTCTTGTATCATTATCATCCATTATGATAATATTCCTTTATCTTTTAACCATTCTTTGAATTACTCTCTGAAAAAATGTGTGAACCCAATCTCTGAATCCATGCTCTCATCCACTATCATATATTATCTATCCAAACCTTCTAAATGTTCATACTAAGGATCCATATCTGTCCATACTGTCCAAGACTCTGCTACTCAACTATCCACAATGTTGACCCATCTATCCCTGTACTATTCTAGATTTTTCTTGGCTACAAATGATCATCAAATGTGTCCATTGATCTCCTCTATCATATGAAACTATGCATGCCTGGAACAACCTATGTTAACAATATATATGCCTGAATACAACCATATACTTCTTCCTATGTAACTATGCCCAACTAACACCTGTGTCAGAACAATGCTTTCTCAATAAATCAATCTATCATTCTATACTTCTACTATCAAACCAATCTGAAGATGTCTCTATCAAACATCTGCAACATCATACTTCAAACTACTTGAAAGATAAATCTCTGATCTGTAGATTTGTTGTATAGACTCCCCCTATTCAACATACATATTTACTGGGAGTCTCTAAGTTGGATGGCTCATAAAATAATCCACATGGATGTAGAGTCATCATCATCTTTGTTGGTAGACTCAACATATCTCTGAACTCTAACTTATTTCTTTTTGTCTATGGATTTATCTTGCACTACAATTCCTAAAAGTATAATCTCTTGAACTTGTTCTTTATTCATATGTACTTTCTTTTTTATTGTACTACTGCAAATCCTACAATCTCTGGGACCTAGTATTTATTCATCGATTCTTCTTTCACTTTCTCTTTTTCTTGTTCTTTTCTTTTCCAAATCTTAGTGTATCTCATATCTATTTCTTTATTCATGGATGGCATTGCCATGCTTCTACAATTCCAAGCTATATGACCATAGTTGTGGAATTTGTAGCACTCAATGTTATGTGGGGCCACATAATCATTTATTTCTTAAACATTTCTTACATAATCCCTGCAATATGAAACCTTATGTCCAAAGTTAGTAAAATAAAAAAAATTACTAGAAAATAAATTTACATACCTGGGAGTGACTAATGTTCTTTGTGGTGTAGTCCTTATGAATTCCTACCTTGGATTATCATGATCATCATTGAGGATTCTTTGTGGCTTGATCATGGAGGATCGTATTCTATAGTCTTCTTCTCGATTATTTTGAACTTATGGAGTGTTCTTCTTCAAGGGCTTGCATTATTACTTCTTCATCAAACCTCTTATGACTTATGCATAAGTCTTTGGCTTCTCTTCATTCTTCATTTCTAGAAACCTGGAGATATTCTCTTCAACTGATGATGTGGTTGTTTCTTTCTCTTCAACATTCGTGATGAGCTTGACAACTTTTACTCTTAGTGTGACAACTTATTCTTAAATATTCTCAACCTCTTCTTATTTCTTCATCATCTGAATCCTCATGACTTCTTTTGTTGTCTTTGCTTCCTCAAGTTAGATTTTCAAGATGATTATTTATTCTTCAAGTATTCTCTATTCTTGACCAACTCTTCCTCAAGATGGTTTAAATAATTAGTTCTTTCCTTGAGATGATATGTCAATATCTTCTCTCTCTTTTCTTCTTCTTCCTTATGTTATGCTATTTTGGCTTCCAAACACTGCTTTTGATCTTCTATAGTTTCTTCAACCTTTCTAGATTCTTCTAGCTAAGCTCTTAAGTTCTCGATGATTTGTTGGGATTCTTCAAAACTTTGAATACTTTCCTTTTGCTTCATCAATTCTATCTTGAGTGACTTATTTTCTTCTCTTTCTTTGTTTAGTTAATCTAAAGAATTAATCAGGTCTATATTTTCAATATTAGTATTTTCAATTTTCAAGTAAGGGTATTCAATTTCTAGATGTCTGTGCTTTTCACAATTAAAGAAAAAGAACTCACTTATGTTGGCTTATGTCAATTCAAACTCTTCTTCTTCTTAATCTGTCTGAAATGATGAGAATCGTTCCTCTTGATATGTACCTACATCTTCTTTAACATTCTCTAACTCTGTGATGGGTGAAGAATCGATATTATGTAACTTATCCAAAAATTATTTAGCTGATGAACATTTACCCACTTTGTCCTTTACTAAATCATATAGTCCTTCCAAAATGAAATCCATTGAAATTTTGTTTTTTGGTTTCAATTTCTTATTGGCTACAGTCTTTTCCCTTTTTGAACTATCATATCCTTTAACAATTGATTTCCAAATATCATATCCTTGTGCTTTTAAAAATACTTTCGTACTTGAGCTCCATATCTCATACTCTAGGCCACTCTGACCATCAAACATTGGTACTCCATTCTCAGTATATTCCATGATCTCTTTCTAGTGGTTAAATTATTTTCCTGAAGGAACCGACTCTTGTACTAATTGTTGGATTACTGAGAAGGGGGTGAATCAATAATGAATAATTTATACCACTTATTAATCATTTAAACCACAATGTATATTCCTTTAACTTATTCAACAATGTTCATTAGTTCATCATTAATATATTATTGCATCATAAAACATTAACATCCATCAATTCATAATAAACAATAATATACACATCCACACAATGCATGGTACACCAATATTTTACATGGAAACCCAATGCAGGAGAAAACAATGGAATTATTTTCTTATATGTATTTAATAATTACATTCAAGGAAGCACCAACTTATAATTCTCTGGCTCCAACAAGAAGGAGGATCCAACCCCTTGTGTTCTCTAGCTCCAATCGGAAGGTGGCTACAACCACCCAATTCTCTGTATCCAACCAGAAGGAGGGTCTAACCCCCTAATTCTTGGGCTCCGACCTAAATGAAGCTCCAACTCCCTAGTTCTATGACTCCAATCAGAAGGTGGCTACTGTTGGAAGATTGGTTGTTGTCATTGATGTCAACCCTAGTCATGGGTTTTGGACCGCAAGATTGATAAAGGTATTTGGACATGAAGGAAAATGCACATGCATATACAACACCCATGAATGGATAGTATACATCATGTTGT
>ML837607.1:13944-26776 GCA_009831015.1 Picea engelmannii | reverse complement strand
GAATGGATAGTATACATCATGTTGTTTCTGGTGGTATGTGACACGTCATGTGGAACCTCATGGTTGAGGAGAAATGAATTTTTGAAGATGACAAAGTGAATTGTACATGTAGGCCCTGAAGATAATTAAAGAAAAGAATTACAAAATAAGAAAGTGTCAGGTCGGCCCTAATGTTAAAATAAATTGACATAAATGGTATAAATAAACATCATTATACATTCATTTAATACAAGTCAAATTTCAGAGGGAATAAGAAGTAAAAGAAGGCCGGATTTCAAGGGAGGATGAAGTCTTTTGGTGATGTGTTCTAAGGTATGTTATTTTCAGGTCATCTTACCATTTTTTCTATAACTTTTTTTCTAGAATGATTCAGATGGTGAAATCACTATGGTATTGATAAGACATATCAAGGTACCTCTAGTAAAAATTTTAGCTCTTGATTCGCTATAATTATGGAGATACACTCTATGGAAGATAGGGTTTGTGACCAATCCTGAAGCTAGTCAATAAACATGTGTTCTGGGTAAAACAATCATAATTTTTTCATACATAATCCAAATGAAGTGGGACCACTTCCATTGGAAATAGTACATACTTTAGTTTCTGGTGTGTGAATTTTGGAATCAGAGGTTAAATACTGAGCGCAGGGCATGCTATACAAGTTGTGTCTTCTGAACAAACCACAATTGAATAAAGTCTACCATTATTTCTATAACCTCTTTTTGGGGAGGATTCAAGGAGTGAAAATTGGAGGTGTTTCAGAGAATACATTGAGTAATATTATCTACAGGATCAGAGTACTCCAATAATTGAATAATTGTAGAAATTGAAGAAGTCTCAGGAAGCATTATTAGGTTCTATGTGATGATTGGTTGATGGTGATGATTTAATGTAAAGTTTTATTATCTCTCATATATTCTTGGGTGGAAGGAAGGGGTAAGGATGGAGAGTTCAACTCTCTCTTTATATTGGAGGATTGTATATTCCTCTTGGAGGTTTATCCCTCCCTCTACACTTGGAAGCTGTAGATACCTTTGGAAGTCATTACTTCCCTTGAACAATAAACTATTGATTATTTCTCATATATTGTGCATGGTGTATTATGGTGTATTGGTGTAAATCTTATACTATTGTTCATTTCTCATTGGTTATCGTTGAATGGTTTAAGTATAAGTTGAAAAAGGTTTTAAATTGTACTTGATACTGATTCACCCCCCTCTCAGTATCAACAACTACAACCACCTATCCTTTCCTCGTCCTACCACCATGAAATATAAATGCCAAATTTATACAACCTATCATTGTCCCTGAATCAACCACTGCCACTCTAAATCTGTCACTATCAACATGTACCAAGAAACTGTAACAACCTATACCAATCAACCTGCACCAAACAACCTATAACAACATGTTCCAACAACTTGTAACAAACTATCTGTAACAACCTCTACCAACAATCTATACCAGCACAAGTGCATCAACTATGCACAACACAACCTGTCACAACAACCTATCACATCAACACATCTCATAAATCTCATCAACCAAATCAGATATATTCACCAAGATCAATCACCGAGACAAATCTCAACCATATACATAATATCACCAAGATGTGCATCAGCTGAGAATACTCACAAACATCAACAAGATGTACCATAATCAATATGTGCTTCTAAAAGTATACCAATTCATATATTTCACATCATCCATAAACCATGTGCCAACAATACTACTAGCAAGTGCCTCTAACAATGTACCAAATATGTACCAATCATGCATCAACTACACATTAACTATGAATCATCAAGTTGTACCAACATCATCACTTATACACCTCATGTATGTGCCAACTCATCAACTACTTGTCTCAACCATGTACCCAACATGTACCTCAACCATATACCAAAGACATACTAATATAACCAACAAAATTCCTCTATCAATATATCATACTATCCATGATCCAAATACTATAAATCCTCACATCAAATCATGTGTCAAAACTCACTGTTGTGTATCCTAAAGTGTGTACCAATCATATATCAATACCACTAACAAAATACTCTCACAATGTACCATAATATATACTAATAAAACTTAGACATGAACCAACAATATACTTCAATAGATCTACCTCAAAACCATTCACTATAGAAAGTACTATACCGCCAATAACCCCTCTAGGAAAAATAATCAATCTCCCATAACCATGTCTCACACAAGCACCAACATCCAACTACACAAGCATCTAACATACTTTTTGATACTATAGATAGATATTCTATACCCGACCTCTGTCAACTTCACTGTAGCTTCCAAATCACTCGTGACTACCAAAAATCTTGCTTTCTGTAGCTACTGAAATCTGCAACTACGAAACCAACCACAACTAATCAAACTACCACTTTATGTAGCCACCAAAAATTTCTGTATCTACCGAAACCCATGGCTACAAAAACACCAACGGCTACAAAACTACCGAATTTCTGTAGCTACTGAAACTTTCTCTTTCTCAAACTTGCACAACTTTAGATATATCAATGAGTACCTGCAATAAACCTTTCACATGATATATATTCAATATGTTCAATAGGTAGGTAGGTACTAATAGGAGACCCTTTCTCTCTTATTTATACTTTCCAAGTGCTTTCTTTTAGAAGTTTCCTTATAACCGCTTTACCTCTTTCTCCACCTTTTAGGGCTAACCACTTTCTTGTTGCAACTAACAATTCCTTAATTTGTCAAATCATAACTTATTTACCCTTAACTACTTTCTTGTTGCAACCACTTTATTATTTAAATAATTTCTCTTTGCAACCACTTTATTATTTAAATAATTTCTCTTTGCAACCACTTTGACCACTTTTCCATAATTAGGAAACTCAACTTCTCGTTGCAACTAATTTATTTTTAATTATTTTCTTAATGCAACAACTTTACTCGCGATTAACTCCTAGTTACCGTAAATTCAACTAGTACACTTCATCTAGGATATTCTAGAATAATTGACTTCTTTGACCTTTTGGGGGCTTCTATATAACTCATGAGGATTCTCCAACTTCACTAAGCCATATCTCCTCAACCACGGGGAACTAGGTGACGTACCACATATCACTGAAAATGGCATGATATGTACTATTCATATATAATAGTCTTACTTGCATATTAAATGATATTCATGCCTTTATACCTCAAACAAACTTGGATCCCTTACCCATACCTTTGTGCTACCAGAATTCACTACCAGACTTCTCCAAGGGTTGACATTAATCTATAAGGGTTGAAATCAATCTACAAGATCACTCTCCAAGGGTTAACATCAATGAAAGAAAACTATCCAAACCAATTGTCCATCAACCTAAGCCAAATCTCCAACAAAGAAAAATTTAAACGAAAATCAGGTGGAGTATACCTTTTTGACTACCTTCTTTCACAAACCAATCTCCTCAATTCTGGAGTATGAGGATATTATTCTTCTAATTCATGTTCTTTTGTAGAGTTCGATTCATCATCCTTCAACTAAAAATTTATTTTCTCTTGTTATTCCTTCCTTGGTAGGACTTCTTGTTTGAAAACATCATTGATTTCTGTAAGTACCACATCTTAGATATACACTATCTTTTTAGTTTCTATGTTCCAAAGCTTATACCCTTTCATACCATCTTTATCCCGAATAAAGATATACTTTTCAACCTTTTTATCTAGCTTACTCCTATTTTTACTTTGAATGTGAACATAAGAATCATAGCCAAATACTATGGGATGTGTCAGAGAGGATTTCTTACTTGTCCATACCTTGTGTGGAGTCTTTCCATCCAACGTTGATGAGGATGATTGATTAACTAGGTAACATGCAATACCTACTCCCTCTACCTAGAATTCCTTTCCTAACCCAACATCAACAAACATGCTCCTAAATTTTTCCATCAATGTCTTGTTCATCCTTTCTGTAAATCCATTTTGCTGAGGTGTATATGGAGTATTATTATGCCTTTATATACCACACTTATTAAATAATTCTTAAAATTCATTTTCACAAAATTCTCCACCATTATTCATCTTCAGCACCTTAATTCTCTTTTGTGTTTGATTCTCCACAACATTGTTAAACTATTTAAAATTGTCAAAGACTTCAAATTTCTTCTCGAGGAAATATGTCCATGTATTCCTTGAGAATTTTGTAAGGTACAATAAGTAATGTAATATGAAAAAAGCATTGATATTCAAAAAATACGAATGTAATAGTAAAATATTGAGAATATCAATACCAATAATAATACCTTTATTGAAAGAAAACAATGTTCACTTGCCTCTTCGAGGGGGAAACCTCTAGTAGAGTAGAACTCTATTACAAAAAATCTCAATACAAAGACTTCTCATGCCTCCTACTCTTATTTATACTAATTATATCTTCTAAATAACATTCTAGAGGAAGATCTTTCTAGAAGCATAAGCTTCTATTAGGTCTTCTTACATTGACTTGTTCACATTTATTAAATAGGCCTTATTAACTAGTGTCAGCCTTTGTTACATGAAAAAAATATTATTTTACCTAATTTATAGGTTAGGGAGGTTAGGTCCCTAACATGCCTCCCCCCTTGAAAACCAACATTTTCCTCAAGGCTTGAGATGAGGAAATTTTTGTAGAATGGTGTCCGACTCCCATATGACATATTCTAGAGTTGTATCTTTCCATTGTACTAACACTTCCTTGATGGTGTGCAAATAGAGATGATACTCATGCTAGTCCAAGAATTCTTGGGGGTTGAAACCAAATGGAACCTTCTTCATCCAACTCAGGGAGACTAGTTTGAGTTTGAAACTTAGTTCCAATCACCTTCTTTGAGCATGAGACCTGAAAAACATGATGGAGATTAGAATTACTGGTAGAGCTAACTGGTAGGCCACATACCCCACTCACTTGAGACTTTTATAAAGACCATAAAATTTGGGAGCAAGTTTCTGATAGTGTTCAACTTTGAGTGAAGTCTTCTTATAAGGTTTCAGAGGAAGAAACACTTGGTCCCCTTCAACAAACTGATGTTCATAATGACCTTGATCAACTTTATTTTTCAATGCGATTATGAGCCATGACCAAATTTTCTTTGAGGGTATGGAGAATGGTCTCTCAGACTGTAATATTTTTTTTAACCTCCTGAACATTTGAGACACCTACATGTATGAGAGAACCGGCAATTCATTTTGTTCATAGATTTCTTCAAAAGGATTCATGCGAGTAATTGTATGGTAAGATGTGTTGTATCACCATTCATCTAGGGGTAATCAATGATCCCACTGATTTTTTCTATCAGATGCAAAACATCAAAAATATGTTTCCAAACAATTGTTGAAAATTTTAGTTTGGCTATGAGTTTGGGGATGATAGGAGGTGCTGAGATGCAATTGGGTGCCTTGGAGCTTGAACAATTCTTGCCAAAAATTTCTAGTGAAATTGGGATCCCTGTCAGAGACAATAGAATGAGGCATACCATGAAGTTTGAAGATATTATACATGAAAATTTGAGCCATTATGGATGCAGTGAATGAGTGTTGAAGAGAACAAAAATGAGCATATTTGGAAAGACAATCAACTTCCTCTTTGATGAATGACTTATTACTCGATTTAGTTAAACCAATAATGAAATCCATAGAAATATCCCTCCACATAGCAAGGGGAATCAAAAGCGGTTGGAGTGTGCCTAGTGATTTCACTGTTTCTCCCTTGTTGCTTTGAAAGACATCAAATTCATCCATAAAGGTGTGGACATCCTGTTTCATACCATCCCAGAACAAATAATGTTTGACCCATTCATAGGTTTTGGTGAACCCCGAATTCTCAGTTGTGGGTGAAGCATGAAGCTCATAGAGCATCATGGGTTTAAGTTGCGAATGTTTTCTTAAATACATACAAACTTTGAAGAGAAGCTCATCATTGTTCCAAGAGTACCCTAGAGAATCTAGAGAATGTTCTTGTAATTGTTGGATCAAGCGAGAAATTTTGTGGTCTTGCAACCATTCCTGGCAAACAACATGGAGCCAATTTGGTACAATGAAGGAGAGGGAAAAGATGGGCCCTTCTTCTTCATAATTCTGGGAAAGATCTTCAAAAACCACATTTTAATTAACCTTCTCGTAAATGATCTCATAATCATATCCAAATATCATGGTCACCCATTTTTGTTGTTGTAGGGATGAAATTCATTTTTCCCGAAAATACTTGAGGCTTTGGTGATCAATTTTAATCTGGAAGTGTTACCCCAAGAGATAAAGAAACTAGAGATCCACGACATGTAGAATAGCCAACATTTCCTTTTCATAAATTTATTGGCTCAAATGTCTTGCTGAAAGTTGTTTTCTAGTGAAGGCCAAAGGACAATCATCTTGCATGAGGACTGCCCCAATTCCTTTCCCTGAAGCATCACATTCCAGGAAAAAAGTCTTGGTGAAGTTTGGAAGTGCCAGGATAGGGTTCGTGCACATAGCCTCTTTCAAGGTGTGGAAGGATTGATCAACTGTTGGAGTCCAAAGCGAAATCATTCTCTTCTAGGAGAGCAGTGAGTGCAACAACAATTTTTCCATAATTCTAAAAAATGTGTGATAATATCCCATTAAACCAAGAAAACCACATAAGATATTAATATTTTTAGGGTGATGCCAATCCTACATAGCTTCAATTTTATTAGGATCCACCCTTACAAAATCCTTTCCGGCAATATGACCCAGGTACTCTACTTTCGAGGCTCCAAAGGAACATTTAGATTGTTTGAGGAAAAGTTGGTGCTAAGAGAGTAGATGGAGAACTTGATCCACATGGGCAAGATGGGATGTCCAAGTTTTAATATAGATGAGAATATCATAAAAAAAACCAAGAAAAAATGATGGAGAAAATGATGAAAAACATGATTCATGAGAATTTGGAAAGTGGAGGGGGAATTGCACAGGCCAAATGGCATGACCACGAACTCATAGTAACCCACATGAGTTATAAACGTAGTCTTGGGATTATGTTGTTCTTTCATACATATCTGGTGGTAGCCATAATGGATATCAAGTTTAGTAAAGTATTGAGCAACACTCAATTCATCCAAGAGATCATAAATGACATGGATAGGGAATTTTTCTTTGATGGTGAGTTTGTTGAGGGTGAGGAAGTCTGGACACATGCACCAAGTTCTTTCTTTATTGAGGTCCATGACCACATGAGAAGAATAGGGGCTGGTACTAGGATAGATAACACCCACGTTGATCAATTCTTGAACATTTTTCTCAATTTCATTCTTTTGGGAAAATGCATGACGATAAGGGAGAACGATGGGAGGAAGACTTCCCAGGACAAGAGGAATGGAATGATCATGAACACCAAAAGAAAGGTAAAGTTCCTAGGGAGTGGAAAAAAAAACTTGGTGTTTGGATATGATAGATTAGAGGTTAGGATGCATAGAGGGTGTTTCAACTACTTGAATGGAATGGATTTGGGAAATAATTCCCGAATGACCTTTTTTGAGGATATTTTCCATTCAATGGGAATTGATGATCTCAGGGGATCCTTTTGTGATTCCTTGGAACTAATATTGTTGTCCCCCCTATTGGAATTGCATGGTGAATTCATTAAAATCCATGAGAATGGGGCCCAAAGTGCGTAACCATTCATCATCAAGCATAATGTCACATCCACCCATGTTGATAGAAAACATATGATATTCATGTGGTACTGAGAAATTTGTAGGAACACATTTTCACAATGCCCACCACATTTCATGGAACCATCATTGGCAATCATGATTTGAAATTTTTTGATGACACAGATATATCAATTGATTTCCTGGGAGAGGTAGCAGTGAATAAAATTATGGGTGATACCACTGTCAACAAGGATGATGACATTACTATGATTAATGTAGCCAATTAGCTTGAGGTTTTGGGGAGTAGAGAAGCTAGTGACGGAAAATAACAAAGTCAACGGTTCAAATTTTGGTGGGTCAGTGGGTGGAGTAGGAGAGTTTGGATGGGGTAGCTCTTCCATAGGGGGGACTTCAGCCTCCTCATCAACAACATCCTAGGAAATGGCCATAAAAAGATTTTTTTCCTTACACTTGTGGCTGGGAAAATATTTGTCATCACAATTATAGAAAATACTCTATAATTGGAATTCAACCATTTATGTACGAGTTAACTTATAGACCTTGATAGGGGTGGCAATATGGGTAGGATTGGTAGTTTGAGGGAGAGGAAGAAAAGAGGGTTTTCAGTTATGGGAAAATACAAACTATTGTGCTTCTTTGGCATGTTTAGTAGCTTCCAACCAAGTATGAGGATGAGCCATGAGGAATTGGGCTTGGATTTCATCCTTTATTCCTAGAAGAAGGGATCTATCATGCCCTCCATTCTAAAGGCCAAGTGCTCAAAGGAAGATATAAATTCTTCCATTTTTCCCAACTATTTCAACTTGGTCAAACGACCAAAGTAGTGGGTGTCAGTGTCAAAGCATTAATAGAGCTCTGTAACAAGCTGGGTCCAATCAACATACCCTTGGTGTGCATTTTTACTCCATTGTCACCATTTCCAATGTTCAGGATTCATATAGAGAACAACATAATAAAGTTTGAACAAATCATCAACAATGCCATGCAAATAAAAATAATGCTCCATTTGAGTGACCCAACCCATGGGATCGAAGCCATCAAATTTATTGACCTCAACTCTGGGAAGATGGGGGTCACGATGAAATGAGTTGGATTGAAAGACCATAAAATGGGAGGATTCAACACCATCTAAGTGGGATGATTGTTTTTATAAGGAAGGGCTCTGGGACTGGTTAAAAAAATGGTTGACAACGGATGTGAGGGTGTCAAATTCACCCATGAATTTGGTATCCATGGCTTCAGATTTGTGCTAGAATTGGTCCTGGAATTGTGAAAATATAGAATTGATAGAAACAATTTTAGAAGCCACTTGTTGGATGATCTTGTTATTCTAGTTGATGGAAACTTGTAGGTCTTGGTTGTGAGTGTTGGACAATTGGAGAGGAGGGGTGCTTGTAAGGGGAAATGGGTCCACTGAAAAAAGGCAAATAAGTGAGATATATGATTGTGATTAGAGTGAGAAGGGAAAACCAATGGGATATATGGTAAATAAGGGTGTCAGGAAGGGTGGGTGGGACCACAGAAAAATAAAGGCTTATAAGTGATAGGTACCATGACGATTAGGGTGAAAAAGGGAATACAATGGGATAGGTTAAAAATAAGGGTGTTGGGAAGGGGGTCGGGTCCATTGAAAAAAAAAGATAAAAAATGATAGGTACCATGGTGATTATGGTGAGGAGAGGAATCCAATGGGATAATTCCTAAATAAGGGTGTCGAAGGGACCACTATACTTTTTTTTCTCTCTTGTAGAGTTATACTACGAGTTGAATAATATTGTAGTGTCGAAATGCACATATTCTTAATAGGAAAAAACATGTAGTAATTTCACAGCTAGAATGCAGGAGGAAATTTTGCATGGCCAAAACATCATTTCTCGTATTTATCTGGTATGTTCCCCCCAAGTTAGGGTTTCTAGGGTGCTTACGGACAAGAGTTTTCCATGTGCTATAGATTTTTGATATACATGTAGGGTCGAACAATAATATTCAGCCCAATATCTCAAGGCACCAACTAAGGAGACTTGACTATACCCTTATCTATACTAATCGATTACCCAAGTACTAGAGAGTATCTTCTTGAGTGTTGTTCTTGGTTGCACTATAGCAGTTAGGCAACCGATTGATCAATCTAGGGCTAGTTTCAGGAGACCTAGGGGATTCCTGATATACCTGCTCATCTGTGGGAGTGATGGCCATGTATAGGTTATGTCTAATGCAATACCATTCGAGGGGTACCAACATGGGTTATAGAGGTTTCTAACAAGGTGAAACTTTGGTTTCTAGGAAACCCTCTGAAACCATCTGTATTTCCTGTGTGTAGTCTTCCCCACAGTAATTTTACTTGCTAAATGATAGATCTTTGTGCTTTAAATACATCGACAATACACGTATCTACCTTGGAAAAAAAATTAACCCACAATTCCTATCAAGGAAAGTGATATGATACCACTTGTAAGGTACCATAGGTAATGTAATATGTAGAAACAAGAATATTCAACAAATACCAATGGAACAATAAAATATTGAGAATAACAATACCAACAATAATACCTTTATTGAAAGAAAGAAATGCTCACTTTCCTCTTCGAGGGGGAAACCTCCAACATAACAATGATCTATTACAATAAATCTCAAGACACATACTTCTCATGCCTCCTACTCTTATTTATACTAATTTTTTATTCTAAAGAACATTCTAGAGGAAGATATTTCTAGAAGTGGAAGCTTCTATTAGGTCTTCTTACATTGACTTGTTCACATTTATTAAATAAGAATTATTAACTAATATCGACCTTTATTACATGGAAAATGTATTATTCTACGTACTTGAGGGGTTAGCAAGGTTAGGTCCCTAACAAATTCATCTATAAATTAGACAATATAGTACACAAACTTTCCGAATGATGAAATCGACATAGGTCCAAACACATCATTGTGCACCAATTGTAAAATTCCCTCCGCCCTTATTGCACCATAGGGGTATCTTACCTGATTCTTCTTCCCACATACACAATGTTCACATAAAACAAAATATAGAGAGAATTTAGACATACCTTCAACCATACCTTTACCGTGTAGTAGTCGAAGGCCCTTCTCTCCAACATTCCCCATTCTTTGATGCCACACCATAACCTTTTATCCAGAGATTGTATGAGTTTTTTCTTCTCCAAATCCAATCTCAAGAATAATGGAACTATTTCACCCATCACTAATAATGCTTCCTTGTAGCTTATATAGAGTTTCGATATGAAATCCCTTCAACAACACCATTTCTCCTCAAACCATCCTACATGTTTCTTTCTCAAACACTATTTTTACCCTTGCATCATCCATTTTTATTACACAAATCAAATTTCTAGACAATCCTAGGATGTGCAAAACAAAATGGAGTTTTCTAATCCTTCCATCCATGATATTCAACTTGAATTTTCCTTGTCCTATGATATTGGTTGTCGAGTCATAACCTAGGAAAATATCACCTCCATCATACCTTTCATATTCATAGAACCACTCCCTATGAGGATTCATATGAAAGGATGTGCCTAATTCAACTAGACATGCCTCATGATCTACATGTGTGCTTGAAGAATCTAGGTACACATCCCCTCCTTCTTCTGTGGAGGTTTTTTCTTATGTAGAAGGAGAATATCCAGATCCCTTCCCTCTCTCAACACTTTTGGATCTACATTGGTTCTTGTAGTGCCCTTCTTTTCCACATCTCCAACATACATTTACAAAATTTCCAAGAGACTTATATATACCCTTAGATTTGGATCTCCCACTTAAGGACTTAGATATATTTCTTTCCTGGGAGCATCCTCTTGCAAAAAATGCATCTCTTCTTTATCCTTTCATGCTCTTCCACCTCATATCCTTTGACAACAAGGATGATACCACATCATCGAAACTTAAAGTAGTTGTATTACTACCTATGGCCACAACCAAATTGTCCTACGAGTCTAGTAAAGAGAAAAATAATCAGATACATGTATCTTCATAATAAATATCAATATCAATAGATAATAGTTGACTTAAAACAATATTAAAGGCATTCAAATGCTCTATCACCGAGTCTCCATATTTCATCCTCAAGTTATACAATTTCTTCCACATGAACAATTTGTTTACCAGGGAATTTGAATGAATCAAAGCCCCTAACTTATCCCATAATTCCTTGGATATAGATTCCATTAAGACATTCAGTAATATTGAATCTGAGAGACATAATCAAATTGTGCTCTTCTCCTTTCAATCCAACTTTTCCTAGTCTTATGTTGATTTTATTGTAGGTGTAGTACCCAGATCCACAATGATCCACCGATCTTTGTCCACCAAAACATCTTCCATATTGAGCTTCCATAGCTCAAAACGTTTCCCATTAAATCTGTTCATCTCTATTTTTGAATTGCTCGCCATTTATTTTCACTTGAAGAATCGATACCATAGATCTCCCATTTTAGCAAGGTTTACCATAGACCCAAACCAAACCCTTAGCCACAAAGTTGTCCCCCTAAATCCAATAACGACTCTGAAACCAAATGTAGATTTTAACCTTGTACAATCAATTACTGTAAACATATTCTTAATAAATAGAAAATATACAATGACACACATGCACACATTACACATATATTTTTACCTGGAAACCTAAACCAATAAAACAAACAACCTGTTTAGAGCCACACCTGTAATATTTTATTCATCATATATTCATTGTTTACAATACAATACATATATAGGATCCCATGAAATCTAAAACCCCTAATCCATTGACCTTTATTAGTAAAAAACCCTAACTTTTAAACCAAAATTAGAAAACCATCGACAAAAACCATGTGCCAAAAAAAACACTAAAAAATAGATGAAAAAACTGGTAATATTTTTTTCTTTTGGGGGTGCTTCTCTCGAACCCCTATAAAGGGGGCTCTCACCCCCCCATGAACCCCATGGAAAAGGGGGATTTTCCCCCTTTTGACCCCCCAGGAAGGGGGATGCTAGCACCCCCTTGCACGCGATGCAACACATACACTAGATCTACGCATGCAAAGTATATGACATACCCAACACTTTCTGTCTCCCTCTCTATTCCCCTTAATTTCTCTCCCCCTCACTCTCTACCTCTCTCCCATTCTATATTTACCTCTCTCTCTCTCTCTCTCTCTCTCTCTCTCTCTCTTTTCCCCTCT
>ML837607.1:0-13686 GCA_009831015.1 Picea engelmannii | reverse complement strand
TCCCCCCCCCCTCTCTCTACCTATTAGGGATGATTTTAGGGGCTAAATTTCGCTCATGGGCTAATTTTCCATGGTTTTTCCAAAAACGAGATTTGCTATATTAAAAATGATTCGCCCAAATTCTATAGGATAAAATTATTTTACCTTAAAAATTGCTAAAATTTTATAAAAACTATATAAAATTCTTAGAAATTTGATTTTTTTTACAAAAACATCGCCAATCATTTATAGTTGGCATACGAAGGATTAGTAAGATTCGCCAAGGTTTCTACATTTTAAAATAAATTTCCATCCTTAAAATCATCCCTGCTACCTATATCCCCCCTCTCTCTCTCCCCATCCCTTCTCTCTCTTTCTTTCTTTCTCATGCTCTCTCTCTCTCTCTGAATTTTCCCCTCTCCCTCCCTCCCTCTACCCCCCCCTCTATCGTAAGGCCAATACTACTTCTCCAATCCCCCAATGTTGCAAATATGTCCGAAAAGAGGTAAATGATACACTTTGTAGGTCATTCATGTGGTTTCAAGGTGTTGTTCATTGAATTGGCCTATGGTTGGGGATGTTGGTACCACTATGTGGTTTTGAGAAATAGGTATGTGTCCTATGGTCTTGGAAACAATACACACATGATTTTCATTGCACCATGCACATGGGAGGTGGGGGGGTTACAAGGGGGGATGACCAAGCCCCCCTTGTCCGAGGTTTGGGGGTAGGATCCCTTGACCAAATTTTTTGCATGTTCCTTTAATGGTTTAAACTTACAAGGATGTAACAAGTGATCCTTTATCACTTCCCGGGTGCTCTATATTCCTAACCTCAGTGGGGTTTATCCTTACTCCAGGGTCTCCCATAGAGTCAGTTATTCAGAGTATATATGCATATGAATGAACATGGACATTGTCTTTGAATCGGACATAGAGGAAAACTCATTGAAGGATCTAGGCATGGGAATGAATACACACTCCTACATAGGAATGCACATGTGCTTATACTTAGGAACACATGTGCATTTTTTAGGATGTGCATGCTCAATGTAGGAATGTGCACACATTCTTGAGCATGTTCATGATCAACACAAGAACACACGCATATTCCTAAAAAAATCCTAATTGGCAAGTGTGTGTGGCAATTTGGTGAGCTCACCAAGACTATGGGATCAAGAATGCGTACAGGTTTCTAAGAATGCGTGTACATTTATAAGAACACACACACGTTCCTATATGCAAACATTCCTTCACACCACATTGTCACTTTTTCAACCACCATCTTTGTGAAAACACCCTATTAACTCTTTATTTATGATGATGATGAGTACTATCCACTAAATACAACCTTTGGTATCACCAAATTTACTAACTTGTACTCTCACTTTGAAAATCATGAGATTTTTTTCTTAGTTTCTTTAAGATGAAGCTTAATTTTGATCTTCAATATTGAGGTTTCCAATGTGATGCAAGAGCATCGTAATAAGCTAGAAAAGCAAGCGCAAAGGCAAAGACAGCTAGAAACGCACTAACGCACATTTTGAAAGCATTTTGAATTTGAATGAAGAAGCATTAATGTAATAGCTAGGAGAGTGTATTTACATTTATGTTTTGGAGATTGTAAATAGATCTTGAGCGTTTCTCTCATCTGTCAGATATGGAGGCATTTAATTGTATTGAATGTAAAGTAGGTAGCTTTTACTTTTGATTAGATAGCTTAGAGTTGGAGGGAAAAACTCGTAAAAGATGCCCTCGCTTGTATCAGTGTATTATGAAGAATTTATGTAAGCTATTGAGTTGTAGAAGAGAAGAGCATAGAAGAATAGAGATGGTAGGATTGTATGAGGTAGATAGTTGTTCCTACTAAACCATGTATAGGAACACTGATTTAATATATGAAAGCTTTGACTCAAGTTCACGGTGTTGTTAGTCTTACTGTTTACATCTGTTGAATGGTATGTATGTTTATAGTTGTTTTGTTTATTTGTTATGAATTTGTTTCAATGCTATGTGTATGCATGGTATTTCATGTTGAATGTATGAAGTCTGAGAGAAGGGAAGAATGATTTCAATTGTTTCTCTTCCTGAGAATTCCTGCAAAGAGTGCAATGAATGTTCGCAAGGTGTGCATTGGAGAAGTTATGAGTTTTATATCAGAAAGATCAGGAGGGATATTGTTGTACTCATATTAGTAGAAGTGCAAGATTATCCCAGAGCCGTGCAAAGTGTGCACACAATGGTTAAGGCATTGAATTTTATCCATTAAGGAGGATGATTGAAGGACTGCTATTGCAAGAAGTGCATAGAGTCGAAGGGCCAAATAACTAGAGGTTATTTGCAAATGACGCAAGGAGTGCGTGCAAGAAATCTTTTGGATATCCTTGAGTCACAAGTGAAAGCTCAGAAGGCATAGAACCTTTGAAGTGTTCAAAGGGAGACAAAGGTCGAGGTCACCCATAAGAAGGAAAGTTCAGAAGGCTTGACATCAGAGTGTTTGGTGAAGGAGTGTTGAAAATGGAAAGGAAGGTGGAAACGCTTCCATGAGAAGTGTCGACCTGCCATGGGTTGTTGGATACAGTTAACCAGCAAGGAAGATAAGGCTGATAGTTATTCCACACTCACAAGATCAGGAGGAATAGTGGATGTTGGATTCAGATCAACGAGGATCATTGATCTCACGCACGAATTTCACTGTTTCGAAATTCAGGAAGTGGAGGAGGCTGTGACTCGAAGTCGAGAGTCGTGAAATCTCGATTCCTGAAGTCCCGATAGAATCAGGGCCATCCGATCATAGAAGGTTTAAAGCCATTGATTTGTGGTGAAAAAGAGTTATCGAGGTTTTGGCCATCAACAGAGGGAGTCGCTGCATTTGGTTTCGCTGGTAAGTGAAATCCTGAGGTTCTGAAACGTTTGGGCCCCATTTTTTAGTTGGAGGTCACATCAAGGAAAAGTCAATGGAGAAGTCAGAGGCTCGTTATCCCTTTTGGGTTTCAGGGATTGACGAGACAGGAGGACTCACATCTTCGATCACGAAGTCGCGAAACCCGAAGTACCCTTTAGGGTAAAGGTTGTGATCTTATCGGTGATCACGAGGTGAGAGTTGGCGCTTAGTTCTTGTGTGCACATGCAAACTCATAAGGACTTGTGGATACACACTAGTGTGTGGGATATTTCCTATGGGGAAATAAAAGAGTCAATCTGACTCACAGGGGAGATTAAGAACGATCCTAAGACTGAGAGATCATGAAGAACCTAATAAGGTAGGGGGTCTGCATTAGGTGGTATCAAAGCTTACAATTTTCTTTTTGTTTCCTGCATGGGGGAGACAAATGCCCAATCCAATTGTGGAAAGGGAAATGCGAGAACTCCATGCTCGGTTAGATGCTATGGAGACATCATAGAGACAAACAATTGATGTTGGCGATGTTAGTGAAGCTGTAAGATAAAATGAGGCTGGAGTTGAAGAAGAAGTCGTAGCCAAGGATGCTGCATAATAACATCTATTCAGGGCTGTTGTAAGAATCAGAGCCAGAGAAAAAATGGAAATTCCAATGTATGAAGACAACTTAGATGTTGAGGAGCTGCTAGATTGGTTTAGATATTTGAATAAATACTTCGACTATGAGGATGTCGAGGAAGATAAGAAAATTAAACATGTTGTTACTAGACTTAAAGGGCATGCAACACTGTGTTGGGATGAACTGCAGGCTGACAAGCATTGCAAAGGAAAGAAAATAATCAAAAGTTGGGATAGGATGGTTGCAAAAATGAAAGCCAAATTTATACCCAGGGACTACCAAATTAATTTGTTTCGAAGAATGTAGAACTTGAGATAGAAATGGATGACAGTGAAGGAGTACATTGAAGAGTTCTACATGATAAACATTAGAGCAGGTCATCTAGAAATTGATGATGAGAAGGTCACCAGATACATGAATGGTCTGAGATATGAAATTCAATATGAGATGAGCATGATGCCAATTAGGAATGTCGAAGATGCTTATCAAATGGCCTTGAAAGTTGAAGAGAAATTGGCCTAAAAGCAAGGTCAAAGAGGCTGAGGTCAAAGTCAGAGTAGAGGCAAAGCAATTGCCTAGGAAAAAACTTAGAAGCCGAAGGAATAATAAAAGAAACCTCATACTCACCTTGAAAGAGGAGGAAGTTCACAGGGGAGACAGTATGCCGACAGAAACACTTTTCCATGAGATAAAGGAAGAGAAAGAGGCAGAGGATGTGAGATAAAGTGTTTTGTCTGTGGAAAGATCAGACATAAGTCTTATGAATGTCCTGACAGAAAAAGGGATGGAGGTGAAGATCAAATTTCAGAAGCACAGAGGTGAAATATTGAGGCAGAAGATGCAGAAGGTGGGAGATCCTTAATGATGAGGAAAATTCTCTTGAAGCTAGAGAAGGAGATAGAGAATACAGTCCAAAGAAACAGTTTGTTCAGAACTTCTTGCAAGACGGTCAAGGATAGGGTATGCAAGGTAATAGTGGACAGTGGAAGTACAGATAATTTAGTCTCCACGAAAATGGTGGAAAAGATGGAATTGGAGACAATTGCACATCTGAGCCCATACAGAGTCTCATGGTTGCAAAAAGGACATCAGGTAATTTCCACTAAACAATGTTTAGTTGAATTTAAAATAGGGGGATATAAGGATGAAATTTTATGTGATGTTATTCCCATGGATGTCTGTCACTTTTGTTGGGGAGACCGTGGAAATATGACAAAAATGTTGTTCATGATGGGAGAAAGAACACATACACCTTGGAGAAGAATGGTAGAACACATATGTTACTACAAATTAAAGATGAGAAGGTAAAGGCATAAGACAACAATACTATACTTCTCATGAGTGGGAAGGAACTTCTTGAAGAAGTTAAGAAAGATGAAGAAATGCAGTTTGCGGTGGTGAGAAAACCTAGAGTCATCTTAACCAGTACCAAGATAGATGATCTACCTAAGGAAATTTAGGAACTGCTAGAGGAATTTGCTGACATAGTAGTGGAAGAATTACCTTGTTCATTGCCACCCATCAGGAGCATAAGTCATCATATTGATATTATATCTAGAGCAAGTTTACCAAACAAATCAACATATAGATTGACGCCATAGGAGAATGAAGAGGTTAAGAGACAAGTCCAGGATTTGATGGACAAAGGGTTGGTCAGAGAAATTTTGAGTCCATGCACTGTACCTACAGTGTTAAGTCCAAAGAAGGATGGTGGATGGAGAATGTGTACAGACTCGAGAGATCTAAACAAGGTCACCATCAGGTATAGATTCCCTTTACCTAGGATGGATGACTTGATGGATTTCTTGAGTGGAGAAAAGTTGTTTTCAAAAATTGGTTTGAAGAGAGGATATCATCAGATTAGAATGAGGGAAGGTGCTGAATAGAAGACAACATTCAAAACAAATGAAGGACCGTATGAATGGCTTGTCATGATGTTTGGTTTGACAAATGTGCCGAGTACTTTTACGAGGCTTATGAATGAAGTCTTAAAAGATTTCATTGGGAACTTTGTAATCGTGTATCTTGATGATATACTGATATTCAGTAATACTGAAGGAGAACATCTGGAGCATTTAGCTGCAGTGATGAGGAGATTACAACAAGAGAAGTTGCTGATCAATTTGAAGAAGTCGTCTTTCATGAAGACAAAAATCATTTATTTGGGTTTTGTAATCTCTTCGAATGAATTGAAGATGGATCTTGAGAAGGTAAAAACAATCAGGGATTGGTCATCACCAAAGAGTATCTTTGAAGTTTGAAGCTTCCATGGATTGGCTAGATTTTACAAAAAATTCATCAGGAATTTCAGTGGGATATGTGCATCGATGATGGACACAGTCAAGAAAAGACATAAATCTTTTCATTGGATAGAGGAAGCAAAGAAGAGTTTTATGTTGCTGAAGGAGAAGATAATTTGACAACCAGTTCTGGTTCTATTAGATTTTAGCAAGACATTTCAAGTGAGATGTGACATAAGTGGATTTGCAATTGGAGTGGTCTTAAGCCAAGACAACAGGTTGATTGCATAATTCCATGAGAAGTTGAATGAAACCAAGCTAAAATATTCCACGTATGATGAGGAGTTTTATGCAGTCATACAGGCATTGAAAAAATGGAGACATTGCTTGGTTCCGAAGGAGTTTGTCTTGTATAGCAATAACCATGATTTACAATTCATAACTCGACAAGAAAAATTGAACTAGAAGCATGAAAAATGGGTTGAATACATGAAGAATTTTACTTTTGTTATAAAACATATTTCTGGAACTGCTAATAAAGTTGTTGATGCTTTGAGCAGGAAATGTTTGATTCTGCAGGAGTTTAGAGTAAAGACCTTAGGTTTTGATAACCTCAAGGAAATGTACAGAGATGATGCAGATTTTAAAGAAGCTTATGAAGCATGTGAGAATCCAGTTCTCAGAGACAGAATCCAATGGAATGAATATATGATTCAGGATGGACTACTATTCAGGGTAATCATTTGTGTATACTGAAGAGTTCTATGAGAGAGAATCTTTTGAAGGAAAATCATAGTGGGGGATTGGATGGACATTTCGACCATGAAAAAATGATCACACAATTGAATGGCTCATATTATTGGCTCGAGATGAGAACAAATGTCAAGAAGTTTGTGAACAAGTGCATAATTTGTCAGCACACTAAGGGGAAAAGACAGAATACAGGGTTGTATCATCCATTACCAGTACCAGAGAGGCCATGTGATGCGGTAAGTATGTATTTTGTGTTAGGACTGCCAAGGATGCAAAGAGGGTGTGACTCAATCTTTGTGGTAGTCAATAGATTTTATAAAATGGCACATTTCATTCCATGTCAGAAAACCAATGATGCAGCTCACATTGCAAATCTTCTTTTCAAATAAGTTGTTAGATTTCATGACTTACTTAAGAGTATTGTATCGGACAGGGATACCAAATTTGTTGGTCATTTCTGGAGGACCCTATGGAAAAGGCTGGGGACTGATTTATCTTTTAGCTCACCATATCATCCTCAGATGGATGGAAAAACTAAGGTAGTAAACCGAAGTTTGGGATATTTTTTGAGGAGTTTGGTGGATGAACATCACAGTCAGTGGGATATGATTCTGCCGCAAGAAGAATTTGCATACAATGATTCACCAAACATGAGTACATGAAAAAACCTATTCCAGATCATGTATGGATTGCGGCTGAGAGGAGTATCTGAATTAAGGGACTTGGAGGAGAATGAATTCAGGAGTGCTAGCACAGAGGATTTTGCAGCAGAGATGCAAGAGCTCCATAGTAAATTTAGAGAGAGTTTAGAGAATTCCAAACAGGAATGCAAGTGTAGAGCAGATCAGTACAGGAGATAACTTCAATTTGAAGTGGGTGATTTGGTTTTGGCACATCTCAGAAAGGGAAGGTTCCTAAGGGGAACATATAATAAGCTGAAAATGAAGAAAATTGGACGATGTAAGATCATATGAAAGTTTGAATCAAACACTTATGAGATTGAATTACCCAAAGGGGTAGGAATATCGCCCATATTCAATATAGTATATCTGTATCCTTACAGGGATGATGAAACAGGAGAAGAAGAGAATCAGAAGGAAGTTCAATGGATTAAACAATTGCCTGTAGCTGAAAATCAACAAATGGAAAAGACAATTAACCAGAGAATCGGAAGGAAGACCCGAAGGAATACATATTTTGAATATTTAGTCAAGTGGAAAGGACACCCAATTCAAGATGCCAGTTGGGAAAGTGAAGCAAATATCCAGAGACCTGGACAAACAGTTCAAGAGCTCATGAACAGGAGTTCATGAATTTTTCAGCCAAGGGAGTAATGATGCAGGAGCATCGTAAGTAGCCAACAAAGAAAGCGCAAAGGCAGAGACAACTGGAAACACACTAACACACATTTTGAAAGCATTTTGAATTTGAATGAAGAAGCATTAATGTAATAGCTAGGAGAGCGTATTTACATTTATGTTTTAGAGATTGTAAACAGATCTTGAGCATTGCTCTCATCTATCGGATATAGAGACATTTATTTGTATTGAATGTAAAGTAGGTAGCTTTTACTTTTGATTAGATAGCTTAGAGCTGTAGGAGGGAAAAACTCATAAAAGACACCCTCGCTTGTATCATTGTATTATGAATAATTTATGTAAGTTGTTGAGCTATAGAGGAGAAGAGCATAGAAGAACAAAGATGGTAGGATTGTATGAGGCAGATAGTTGTTTCTACTGAAACATGTACATGAACACTGAGTTAATATAAGAAAGCTTTGACTCAAGTTCATGGTGTTGTTAGGCTTACTGTTTACATCTGTTGAATGACATGTTTACAGTTGTTTTGTTTCTCTGTTATGCATTTATTTCAATGCTATGTGTATGCTTGTGATTTCATGTTGAATGTATGAAGTCTGAGAGAAGGGAAGAATGATTTCAATTGTTTCTCTTCCTCAGAATTTCTGCAAAGAGTGCAGTGAATGTCCGCAAGGTGTGAATTGACGAAGTTATGAGTTTTATCTCAGAAATCTCAGGAGGGATATCGTTGTACTCATATAAGTAGAAGTGCAAGATTAGCCTGGAGCCGTGCAAGGTGTGTGTAGGCTGGTTAAGGCATTGAATTTTATCCATCAAGGAGGAGGATTGAAGGACTACTATTGCAAGAACTGCACAGAGTCAAAGGGCCAAATAACTAGAGGTTATTTGCAAATGCTGCAAGGAGTGCGTACAATAAATCTTTTGAAGATCCTTGAGTTGCAAGTGAAAGCTCAAAAGGGATAGAACCTTTGAAGTGTTCAAAGGGAGACGAAGGTCGAGGTCACCCGTAAGAAGGAAAGTTCATAAGGGTTGATGCTGGAGTGTTTGGCGAAGGAGTGTTGAAAACAGAAAGGACGGTTGAAACACTTCCATGAGAAGTGTCGACCTACCATGAGATGTTGGATCTAGTTAACCAGCAAGGAATAAAAGGCCGAGAGTTATTCCACACTCACAAGCTCAAGAGGAATAGTGGCCATTGGATTCAGATCAACAAGGATCATTGATCTCACACATGAATTTCACTGTTTTAGAATTTGGGAAGTGGAGGAGGCTGTGACTAAGAGTTGAGAGTCATGAACTCCCGATTCACGAAGTCTCTATAGAATCAGGACCGTCCAATCATAGAAGGTGTAAATCCATTGATTTTTGGCGAAGATTTATCGGGGTTTTGGCCATCAGCAGAGGGAGTCGTTGCATTTGGTTTCATCGGTAAGAGAAATCCCGAGGTGCCGAAATGTTTGGACACCAGTTCTTAGCTGGAGGTCACATTAGGGAAAAGTCAAGGGAGGAGTCAAAGGCCCGTTATCCCTTTCGTGTTTCAGAGATTGACAAGACAAGAGGACTTACTTCTGGGATCGCGAAGTTGTGAAACCCGAAGCACCCTTTCGGGTAAAGGTTGTGACCTTATCGGTGATCACAAGGTGAGAGTTGGCGCTTAGTGCTTGTGTGCACAAACAAACTCATAAGGACCTGTGGATACACACTAGCGTGTGGGAGATTTCCTGTCGGGAAATCAAAGAGTCAATGCGACTCGCGGGGAATATTAAGAATGATCCTAAGACTGGGAGGTCGTGCAGAACCTATTGATGTAGGAGGTCTATGTCACAATCTCTTTATACTACATTAGGTTTCTCTTATTGTTAATTTCTTCATCACACCACAATTTGTCTTAAAGTTAGTTGTGATAGTAGTATCAATCATAACAATATTCTCATTAAACTTTTCATTTAACCTCTAGTAGTCAAGACAATAATGTGTACCTTTCATCAAACCTCTTGTCTCAAGTGACTTTTATTTATATTTGACAAAATGCTAGGAAAACTATCTATCTATGGTGTTGATTAGCTTGTGATCCTACATAAACTACCTCATCAAAATCAACTTCCTTTCTCATTTGATCTATATATAAAATGATAGGAAAACTAGTATGTGTGGGTAAAATAAATGTTCAAGAAGACATATTGAGATTTGACATTACTTAATTTGATGTTTTTTTATTCTATGCATCATTTCACTTTCTTGTCATTCACCTTCTTCATCATTGAAAGTTGTTATTTATTACTATTCACCTTGATCCTCATGTATTTTTTGAAGTGACCTTGTTGATACATGATTCTTGATAAATTTCAAATAACCAAATTTATCTAAAACATATAAATAATTATGGTCATCTAAAGTCTTGAAACCAACCTAACTCCATCTTAATTTTAAATTTATCAATAGTTCACATAGAATAAACCTTTCCTTAAATTTTACACTTTAAAATAAAAATAACTAAGAACAAACATAAACAAAATAGAAAAAAAATTATGAAAAAATTTCCATCCATCATTATCTTCAAAACTATATTACATAATTGTAAAACACATATCATGTAACTATCTCATAAAATCTCCTCCACTTTGTGTTTTATTCATAGTTGCACCAAACCCCTCCCGACATTTCCAACATCTCTGAAACTCATTTCCAATGTTCCCCGAGCTTGGGAACTAGTTGGGAACATCTCCAATTGGTTGATAACTCTTTTGGGAACTTGGTGTCTTTTTGGGAGCTTCAACATCAAAGAAATGGGAGCTTGGTTTGAGAACCAGTTTCCTAAAAGAAGAGGTTTAAATTAGACCTATATTAAATTAAAATGAAATATATTTATTCCATTATTACAAATACATAATTTCTTACAAATGTTTTCATTATATTTATTCAAAATATTATTATAAAATTAAGACTAAACTACATATAAATATTATTTCAAAAATTAGTTAAATAAAAAAATGAATAATACTCACTTTATAGTTGTGGATATGAAAAACTTTTAATGCATTTATGTTTTCCTTCAAGCCCAAACTAAACATGAAAACTTAATAAACCAATACCCTAATACCCCCTATCCACTACAAGCATTTTCTCCAGTGTGTAGTTGATATCAACCAATCATATCATTGACTTTTATTGTATTTTCATATTAGAAGAGTAGTACTATTTTGTTTTTTCCAATAAAAAAGAATAATGCTATGTTTAAAGTTTATATATGTAAAATTTAATTTTAAAAAGATGTTAAAATTGTATATATGTATTTTCAATTTTGTTTCTCATTTTCTAATGAAATATTTATGGATATTAAAAATTCAGTATTGTGTTAAATATATTCATATAATTATTAGCACAAATTAAATTAGTAATTTTAATATTGTAGTTGTTGCAATAGGAGAAACATTATCCTAGATTGATCTTCATTTTTTTTGAAATAAGATTTATAATGTATCAATATCTCTATACATTGTGATTTAAATATTTTTTTATATTTTTTTAATATATATTATTGTTGCTCCCAAATTCAAATTTTCTACAAATTTGAGAAAAACTTCTACAAAATTCCAACTTTTCCCAAACTCATGCAACATAAATTTTATTAAATTTTTTTAATAAGAAAATCACTTAAAATAACTATATAGCATGTGGAGATATAAACTTTCATATTTACAACCATCCATGTTTTAATGTCTTTATTAACAAAAAAATAATATAGGATTTCCATTGTTTGTCATAATTATGTTCACGACAATGTTTAAAACAACACCATAAAATTATGTTAGCTAAAATTATTTAATCTATAAAACTAACTTTAATCTTCAAAATTCATTTTGATTTGTATGGATAAACTATTTTTATACATATATTTAATTATATATTTTATTTATAAATTATATTACATATATATAGTTTGAGTAGATTTATATATTTTATTTATATATTATATTATATATAGTTTGAATAGATTTAATGATTAAAAACAAAATTTTAATTTTCAAAATTTATTTTTGATATATATAGTTTGAGTAGATTTATATATTTTATTTATATATTATATATAGTTTGAATAGATTTAATGATTAAAAACAAATTTTTAATTTTCAAAATTTATTTTTGATTATATGAATAAACTATTTTGATTATATGGATAAACTATTTTTGTACATATATTTAATAATATATTACATATATAGTTTGAAGAATTCAAATTCATAAATTGATATTTTACTTTTAGATAACTTTAAAAATAGATTATTATTATATATCTATAGAATTTACTTATTATTATTATTAAACATTTTAAACCAACAACCTAAAATAACCTAAAATGTAGAAACAATTTCTAACACTTGTTTTCAAATAACCCACAAATCAAAATAGTGAAGTATAAAATTAAACTCAACATTTAAGACAACAAGCATAGAATGTGGAAACATTGAATTGAAGTAAAAGGTTAAAGGCAGTAAACTCACAGATCCAAACTGCGTACAACATATTATAAACTGAGCACAGTCAGAAATCACAGACTCAGTATATATTTCATAAAAAGTATGCTCCAGAAGATAACCGTATTTCTCTTTTTGAAAATTGTGTACAAATTCCATTCCATACGAGGCGGTAATATGGAGATTTTCCCATCTCTAAATCATTAAAACTGAAACCAGTCTCAAATAATACATGTCAACTTGGACTTTGAAATGGGAGACAACATATAAGTTTTTAAAAAGGCTGAAAATGCTAGAAATATGTCATCACTGACACGGCTCTTCAAAATAAAGAGACCGTTAACATAATTAATAGTCATCACTGACATGGCTCTTCAAAATAAAGAGACCATTAACATAATTAATAGTTTAGAGGATATCAAATTAATTTTGGATTAATATTCATTCAATACATTGTTTATCATCAAATCAAATGAATATGATACACTAGACAATGAATGTATTATTGGTTTATTGTATGGTGTTTAAAGTTAATTTTAATTTTGAATGGATTATTGATTCATTGCATGGTGCTTAAAGTTAATTCTAAAGTTGATATTAAAAATATGTATAAAAACAGAACTTATTATTATAGAGAATATGAACAAAGTACATAACTTCACAAACAAAGGGGGTAAAATCTACAGTAATCAAAATTGGAATTCAGAAATACAATTGTTGGTGAAATCATAGATTTCGGTTACTTAACTTACATTTTTGAATGTATAAATAGATTCAGTTCATTAAAAAAAAAACCCTATAACACTAAAATTATTTAAATTTAACAACTGAAAGTTACAATTCTAACCCTTTCTGATCAAATTTCGGATTTACAAGCAAAAGGGTAAAATCTACCGTAATCAACTTTTAGCTATACAATTGTTAGTAAAATCATAGTTTTGAGTTACAATGTATAATTAGATTCAATCCATTTAAAAAAAACCAAAAAACCAAAATTATCTAGATTTAAAAACTGAAATCTATTCTTTCTAATCAGATTTATCAGATTTTAGGATAAAATATAACCAAAAATAATAAAAATATAGAAAATGAGACCAACCAACTGATTGACTGAGGAGTTTTCTTTGCTTGAATAGGCATAATATCATTAGTAGATTCAAGATATGAATACCTTCATGTCAACTGTATATGCATTACTAGCACCTCATATTTCACCACTGAAATCTTATTTCTCCATTTTTTTTCTCTGAGAATGATATATATAGCTTCTCCATTTGAATCCGGTACCACTGCTGTCGAACGGAGAAAACATTGCAACCGCTATTTCGCATATGTTGGCCAAAAACGCCTTAAAAATAAGAATTCAACCAATAACACATTAATAAATATTTTTTTCCCAA
>ML837606.1:42386-55249 GCA_009831015.1 Picea engelmannii | reverse complement strand
CACGAGACTTCTGGGGCGGAAGATGTCGATCTTGTTCGGCGGCTCCATTTTCCTTACCGGGGCCGTCCTCAACGGTGCTGCCGTTAATGTGGCCATGCTCATCCTCGGCCGCATATGTCTGGGTATAGGAGTCGGTTTCGCCAATCAGGTCAGTGCGTTGTATAAATATAGTCCATTGTAGTATATATGTAAGGTCTATTTTTTTTTATCAGTGGAAATGGTAATTTGGCAAGCTTTTTTAGATGCTGCCACCTAAGAGTGAGTTTGTCTGTTGTAACTACAATTGTTGGAGAAATTTCACACCCAGTCAGCATTCATTTGTTTAGCAAGCTTTTTTTAGATGCTGCCACCTAAGATTGAGTTTGTCTGTTGTAACTATAATTGTTGGAGAAATTGCACACCCAGTCAGCACAACAACTGGAGAAATTGCACACCCAGTCAGCACAACAACTGGTAATTTGGCCAGCTTTTTTAGATGCTGCCACCTAAGATTGAGTTTGTCTGTTGTAAGTATAATTGTTGGAGAAATTGCACACCCCGTCAGCACAACTTCTACTAAAAGAGGAATTTAAACCTGAAGAAATTGCACACCCAGTCAGCACAACTTTAGAGTAAAAGAGGAATTCAAACCTGGACTAAGCAGCCCCATACCAAACTCCAGCTGACATCTTTATAAAGTGTGTTTAATAAGGCTTTGGCTAAAGGTTTTACCTTTTGGGTTTTCTGATAAGAATTGGTCGGAATCTAGCGATGTAAATTTGGACAAAATCTCTATTTTCTGTTGTTTAAATTGTCTTTCTGAATATATAAATGGATTCAATGAAAAACCCCTGGGGCACTAGAATTATACAAACTTAGTCACTCAAATCTGCAGATCCAATCATTCATCACGAGATTTCGGGTAAAATCAAACTGAAAAAATAACCAGAAAACCCCACTGAAAAAGTAACAAAAAAACCTCAAAAAGTAAGACATTTAGACTACTACCGTTAATATTATGACATGTTGATCTCAATATACTCTGAGTTATTGTTATAATCCTTCTAGGTTAAGTGTATAATTTTTGGGGTTTCATTGTAGATTGCCTCCATCCAAGTGACATGGAGCAAAGTCAATAGCAATTAACGATGCACTTTGTTCCATTTTTTTTTTTTTTTAATAAATAGAATATACAATCGAATTAAGTTAGGTTAATTTTTTTTTATAGATAGGAAGTTTATATAATTATCTGAGATACGATAGAGTTTCATAAGAAAAAAAATTGTTTTAGAAAAAAAATTGTTTTAGAAAAAAAATGATATCATATGATAGTTTCATATGAAAAAACTATTTTAAATAGAGTTACTTTATTACTAAAATCAAATATGAAAATTCTTATTAATATAGAATTTTAATTAAACTTTCAAAAAATTAAATCTTAAGTTTTCAAAACTTAAATAATCATGAAACTTTGTTTATCTTTATTTAATCAAATTTCTTATTCATCTAGAACATGAATTGAACTTAAAAAAATTGAATCTATGCTTATGAGTTATTATTTGTCAATCAAACATTTTATTGATTTAAAACATTAACTGAATTTGCAAGGAAGTTTGATTTGAATTGCTTATTAAATTTAAAAAAAAAAAAAATTGATTTCAATTTTTGATTGAATTTTTAAAAAAGAAATCTATTTAAAATAAAGTAAAAATTCTCAAAAATGGTAGTTGGTTAAATGTTTTACTTTTTGAGTTTTTTTTTCTAAATCTGATGATATAATAAATTTAGATAAAATCACTATTTTCTATTGTTTAAATTGCACTGCATAAATGAATTTAGGTTGATGAAAAACCTCTGAGACACTCGAATTATACAAATTTAGCCACTCAAATCTACAAATTCAAACATTTATCATCAAATTTCAAGTAAAATCAAACAAAAATATTGTCGAAAACCTATAAAACATAAAACATAGAACGTTTAGACTAGTGTAAAAAAAATTAAGAACGCTTAGACTAGTTAAAAACTAGCACGCGGCTGAGAACGTCTTCCGATATAAAACTTGTGGTAATTCGTTATTAGGTTGATAAATGGAACGTGGCAATTACATATCCTTAAAGTAAATTTTTAATGTGATTAGGTAAATATTAAAAAGTAAACATGTTAAAGGATGCCTTGATAAATGCAAGAAAGTTATGAACAATAAATCTGATCCATTGATTTTTGAGGACGACTAAGAATATGCCAGCATCTTTAATGCATAACCATCAGATTCGGGTTTAAGGTTAAATAAGATTAAAAGATCATTAATTATGCCCATTGTCAATAGATGTACCCTTTCGGCCTAAAAATTAACTTCTTGTTGCTCATCAAAGTCAAACCAAGATTTGATACCAAGATTTGATATTGCAGGCTATTCCTGTCTATCTATCGGAAATGGCGCCTCCGAGATTCCGGGGAGCGCTAAACATATGCTTCCAGATGTTCGTCGTTACGGGGTTCGTAATGGCTAGCCTGATAAACTACGGCACCCAGAGACTCGACGGCTGGGGATGGCGCCTCTCTCTGGGTTTGGCAGCCGTCCCGGCAGGCATAATGACGATAGGATCGTTGGGGCTTCCCGAAACGCCCAACAGCTTGGTCGAAAGAGGGCACCAGGAGAAGGCGAGGGCTATGTTGGAGAAGATCCGCGGGACGCCCGACGTTCAGGAGGAGTTTGAGGACCTGGTAGAGGCGAGCGAGACGTCGAGTAGGGTGAAGCATCCCTTCCGCACTATCTTAGAGAGGAAATACAGACCCCAACTGGTGATGGCCATCGCCATTAATTTCTTCCAGCAGCTCTCCGGGATCAACGTCATCACGTTCTATGCGCCCGTTCTGTTCAAGACACTCGGCTTCGGCGACAACGCGTCGTTGTTTTCTACCGTCATGACGGGGCTCGTGGGTTGGGTAGGGACTTTCGTGGCCCTTGTCACGGTTGATAAGGTCGGCAGAAGGTTTCTATTCATCACGGGAGGAATTGGCATGTTCGTCTCTCAGGCAAGTATTTATTTTTTGAGAAACCTCAAGTCTTTTGAAAATCCTGGTACTTCATGTTCCATCCACTAACTGAATTCTGCTACGTTTTCACTACACACAGCATAAATTGTTTCCATGCCACCTATTTTGTAATGGCCAGATTCTTATTTGGGTTCATTTATTTTGTTCTATACAGGTGGTTATTGCAGTAATTTTAGGCATTAACTTCGGGGGCTCTGGGGAAGGCAGTCTGTCCAAGGGATTCTCAATACTAGTGGTGCTTTTCATTTGCATCTACGTATTGTCCTTTGGCTGGTCATGGGGTCCTCTCGGATGGCTGGTTCCCAGCGAGATCTTCCCTCTGGAAATCCGTTCGGCCGGGCAGAGCATCACCGTGACTGTAAACCTTCTGTTTACGTTCGTCGTTGCCCAGGCATTCCTTGCCATGCTTTGCCACATGAAGTACGGGCTGTTTCTCTTCTTTGCAGGTGGAGTGGTGGTGATGACCGCTTTCGTTTATTGGCTGGTTCCTGAGACCAAAAATGTGCCGATTGAAGAGATGGGCGTTGTGTGGAAGCAACACTGGTATTGGAAAAGATTCCAAGAAGAAGACAACGCAGCCACAAAAATACCAGCGGCTAACCAAGTGCCATAGATACAGTTTGACTTGAAATCTTGGAACAAAACTACTAACGTATGATAATATTCAGTGTAATTTGTTCCCATTTTATAAAATGAGACTGGTTGACAGATAATGGATTGAGATCAAATTTGGAGATAATGGATTGAGATCAAATTTGGAATAAAACTGATTTTAGAATGGTTAAATATGATTTTTTTTAAATGAAAATTTGTAATAAAACTGATTTTAGAATGGTTAAATGTGATATTTTTTAAATAAAAAATGG
Source organism: Picea engelmannii (assembly GCA_009831015.1). Lineage (NCBI taxonomy): Eukaryota > Viridiplantae > Streptophyta > Pinopsida > Pinales > Pinaceae > Picea > Picea engelmannii. The sequence continues at coordinate 51,344 of ML837606.1, read as the reverse complement.
TGTGTAGGCAGAGCTTATAGTATTCGTATTCTAGATATCACTAGTACATCCACATCATCAGAAGTAGATGGGGAAGGCCGATAGGAATCACCATCAATTAACAATTTTTCAAAATAAAAAAACACTTGCATCTTTCAGTCATTTTTTTGTATGTAAACAGGTCTGGAACGTAAAGGAAGCGTAGTGCTCAGCTCGAAATACCAAGAGGATGTCATATAACCCATTATAAAGAGGAAAGGGATCCCTAGATGTAGCTTAATCAACCAAGCATAGGGTTTTTTTTAATTTTGAAGGACTCAACAGAAACTAAATGCGAAAACACAATTTACATGTGATAATCAACAATCACGTAGATAAGAAACACAGAGATTTCACGTGGTTCACCCAAAAGTTGGGCTACGTCCACCAAGCATAGGTATCGCCTCTCTTATTATTCAGATCATGGAGATTACAGTAGACTTGCAAGCTCTCTCATATCCTCTCACATCCTCCCTGTTGGAGCCGCCTTCTTCTAAATAAGTGAGATGTTATATTTAAGCCCAAAAAGCTAGTTTCGGGATTTCGCTTATTTCGTGATGCTTCCCACTGTCCTTAGTATCCCGACACGCGAAGTGGCGATAACAGTTTTAAAGTTTACCCAGGTTAGTGTCAGGAGTAAATTATTTTAAACCTTAGTTAAGCACTATCGTGATTTCGCGACTCGACGATCGCTCTCCCAAAAAGCAGTACCTTCGTAGCTCCGAGTCGCGAAGTCGCGATATTCATTAATTAAGCGTCGATTAATTAAGAGCTTAAGTCAAATCACGAGTAATCAACTAAATCGCATCATCGTGATTTCGGGTTTTGGGGGCTCAAAGGTTAGGAGTGAAATCCTTCGATACGGCGAACGCCGAAAAAAGGGGATTAAAGACTAAAACGCACTTAATTAAAGGAACTAAACCGGATTAATCAACGCATTAAACAACCTTTAACATGCACCGTCTACGGAGTAAGTTTTAAATGTTTTTGTGTTTTTTCGTGCTACGACTCGCCAAGCATTTATGGCATTTATTTGAATTACACTGAGGTGACAGATAGTAGGATCTCATTTTTACTTCTAAATCTTTCTATTATGCGATTTGACCATTCGGTTGGCAAGGACACTAGGGGTTTAAATGACCAAGATAGAGAGTTGTTCCTTCATTATTTCAATTCTCATTTCTATTTGCGTGCAGAGCCATTTTACCAGGATAACCGTTGTTTGTGATTTTCAATTTTTTTGACATGTGGTCCAATTGCAGGTTTCTCTATCATGGCTCCACGAAAAACGCCCAAGTCAGCTGCCGAGAGTTCAGGTCAGGGTTCAGACGTTGTTTCCGATACCTCGCCCCGAAGTATTAATTCTATCAAGACATGGTCATACATTTCCAACATTCTGCAATCCGAGTCGATAAATTGTTCAGATGATTCTAGTGACAACGAAAAGGATGATTTATAAACCAAATGCAAAATCGTCGCTCAAGCAGAGATGCACAAAATAGCGGCGAGGACCCAGCTTCTTCCCTATTGTGATATGATCAGGTGGGCGCTGGACCATGTGGACATCCCGACCAGGACGATTATCAATGAACAGAAGGTGATGATTGGTACCTTCAGGCCAGAACATTTGCGGGCAATGTATAAATTGTCACCCACGCCGAACCTTAGTCACAATGCCGAATTTCTAAAAGGTTTCAAGAAGAAGGAGTGCGAGCAGTATGCAAAAAGTTTATCCGATCTGATCAAAGATAGGGTCTCACACCCCGCGAAATTCAGAGCTAAAACTAACGGGATCTATTCAATCTCTTCCTTGGAGCCACAGTTCAAGTACATAGTGATGATGACCTGCAGGTTGTATGGGAAGGAAGACACTACCCATTTTTTCCTCCCATGGGTGCCACTCATTCATACAATCATTGAGGGTTTCTCCTTCGATTGGGCCAAACTGTTGTCCGACAGTCTGACCAGTCGAATTACTGAATATCGAGCACAGAGAGCAAGTAAGAAAGCATCTTCGTTCTTTATGTCTGCTTACATCATGGATGCCATCTGCTTCATGACACCCTTCCCACTAATGAACTGGATCTGGGCTCCATCTAATACAGAGCCTATTCATGTCTACCACTCGAAGCTTTGGGAGGATAAGGCCAAAGAATTCATCTACAAGATCTTCAACTGGGTAATGGTGCCATTGCATGTCGCCATCTTTGGCCAGCCACCTCCTAGGATTTCAGATAGCATCGCAACCAACCTAAGTAACGTGGAAGATTGGTACCTAGAGGCGGAATTTTCATACATCATGGTTTTCGGCACCTTTGTTCCTCCATATGCTCTACTGCTATTCTTTCCAGATAAGCTACTGTGTCGCGAGATCTCCAGACAGACTATGCTCAGTGGAATAAGCAAAGAGCTCAAAGGAGTATCAAAAAAGATATGGCCTCCCTTCCCTATTCATATTGGTGTGTATTCCTTGTTAGATTTTGGCCACACCAAAGTCGAGGCTACGGCTTTAGAAGAAAAGAAGCTGGTGGATATTGAGTTCAAGAAACACGACCCTAGTAGGGTTGTGAGCAATCACCCGGCGAGTTGCGGCCTGAAGAGATATGAACACAAGGATTCCCCTCATGATGAGATATTCCGAGGCATGAGGTCCTTCTCTGAAGTCCTGAGTCAGATTCAAGCCCTGCCACCCGGAGATATGGCCGATTTTTTGAAATTCCAGGAGCACCGACAAAGTTATCTCCCCCATATTTTACAGGGTGAAGTCCCAAAGCTTTCAATTACAAAGAAAATGGAAGTAAAAGGTGCAAAGGACTCGAGTCCTAACAGGGAGAAGAACCAAGGGAAAGCAGGGGAGGCTGGAAACTCAGGGCAAGGAGCCAAAGTCCCCCATAAACAGGACGGAAACCCCGAAAAGGGTACGCCAAGCAAGTAGGCCCAAGGCCAAGTAGAGATACCCTCACAAGGATCGGGTGACTCACTGTCACTCACATCAAACAAGTCGGTCACAGACGTTACCCCGAAACAACTGTCCAAGGAAATCGGCAGTCTAATTGTTATTATCATACCCTTACAGTTCACAAAGGGGAATCCTGATGCGGGGTGGATTTTCAATGAAGAACTGACACCCATTTCTGTAGAGGAGATGTCTCCTAATGAATTTTTCTTTGATAAAAAAAGGAAGGTCGTGGTGAGGCAAGATTTATATCAAAAAGAGGGCGTAATGGCTAAAAAATTTAAAATCATGACAGATGGGAAGGTCGTGAAAGAGGAAGAATTCACAGACGAGATAGCCAAGACACTAGGGGCTTACGCTACAGCCAATCAGTACTCAGTCGAGACTTTGAAGGCCCAGTTGAAACGAAAGAACCTCCTGATCAGTAAATTGGAAGCTAAAGTGGCTACTGTTGAAGCAAATGCCAAGGATGAGGAAAGAAAAAGCCTCGAGCAAGCCCGAATAGCCAATCTGCAAGAAATCAAGAAACTTAGATCCGACCTTGAGCCGGTGCGCCAATCGGTGCAAATCAGCCAAACGCAAGTAAGCCAGCAGGGGCAACAAATTATAGAATTACAATCAAAGTTGGATGTTGCCGAGAGTCAGGTTTTAGACAAAAAAAAATTAGATCCCAAGTTGTCGAAATCCGACAGAAGGTATTAACGACTCAACAAGACTTGCTTGTAAAGGTAGGAACCATTCAGAACCACTTTCAGACAATAGATCAAGGGTTAGAAAGTATTTCCTTGAGGGAAAAAGAAGTCGAGGCAGCTTGAGTTGCTTTCCAAGATGTTGTTATAGCTACGGCGAAGATAGAGATGGTCGGCAGCTCCAAATTATCCATTGCAGAACAAACTAGAGGAAATATCTTGTTGAAGGCCTGGGAGAAAAATATATCAGAAAGCAAGGGGAGAGCTAATGAAGTGATGAATTCTTGTGAGGAAACATTCTCTATGATAAGTAAAAGTTTGCTAGACCTTGATAAGGAAAGCAATGCTGGGACACTGGGAAAAATCGATATAGCTAAGCACCTGCTAGAAATCAAAGAAAACATGGAGAAAGAGCAAGCAGAGATATCCCAGATAAGACAGGTCGATATGGCCCAAGTGGACAAATGGCTAGTGCAGCCAAGTTTACAATTATGCTCTATCATCACCGAAGACCGACAAGTAGGGAAAAGGTTACCACAACTGGCGAAGAGTTGTTACACCTTTGAAGCAAGCAACCAAGCAAAGCCTTCTAGGTTGATAGCCCAGTTGGTGGAGAAGTGTGTCATTTGCATCGAGCAAGCGAAGGGGCAGGTTTCTGGTGCTAAATAATGACATATGTCAACTTGTTCTATTTCTAGAGCCGCAAGGGCATAGAAAGGAAGGTGCTCCACCCTTACGAGGGAAGACAAAGATGAGAAGATGAAACGCTCCAATTTTCCATTTGTAACTGACAGTTTTCCAGAACAATGAGAATTCTAGATGTTCAGAAGTTTGTTTAAATAAAGAAAAGATTGTAATAGAAGGGGCTTTTTGGGCCAGTGGTAGATTGTAATAGAGAAAGTTCTTTTAAGCTAGGATTAATACAAAGCGAATTGAAGACTCCATATTTCGTCAAGATTGAGTTATGTGTTTTTCCTCTGTATTTCATGCTTCATGCCATTTTTTACATATATGTCTTTGATGAATGTTTTAGATGCAATTTAGTATAACTTCTACTGTGGTGATCAGGTTCTAGCTATCTAGTTATTTAGAATTTTTTCCTCTATATCGGCTACTAGCAGGTACAAGACCTGTGAATTATTTAGATCTCTACATTATATGCTTTCATCAAGGTGTTCCTGTCATTTCTTCTTGTGCCACAGCGTGGGATTCCTCTGAAATTGATGCCCCACATTGTTGACAGCTCTATGTTTTCACACTCAATTTCAAGATTTTAAACTCAATTATGGAAAATGACCTTCGTTTTCGTTAAACCCTTTGATTGGCTTCACTGAATTTTCCCTGTATAATCTAAAGTTGAGATAAGCATTTTAAAGCATCCACCTTCTTTTAAAGCTCTGTTCTCCCCATGACTATACCCATCATAAGACAGCCCAACATCAAACCCGGTCTATCGGATCAAACCAACATCGCTTTGAATCTTTTCGATACCATACTCAAGACCGCCACCACCCGGATAGAGCTCGAACGTTCATGGGTCGTCGTCGAGCGGGATATCAGCATTCAAGAATATTTGGAAGCTAGACAAAGACAACTCAGAGATCAGCCATAGCTTCATCCCCCCAAGTGGTTTCTTCCCCTTCCTTTTCTTTCACTCTTTTTAGATGCTTAGACTCTACACTTTATAGCCTTAAGTGTAGACTTAGGAACAACATCTTTCTGGCACCATTGTCGGGGACGGAGAATCGTAGTCACTTTCCCCTAAGAAAACGACATTTCCGAGTTTCATTTTTTGATAGTGAACAAAGAGCGAACACCTTGTTAAGGCTAAACCTTCACCATTCACTTGGCGACTCCACCCTTAAGTAAGTTGGCATCCTTTTGGAAGAACACCAGACAAAACCCAGATGCCAAACAGACAGTGCCAGTTTTCGACCCTGAAAAAATACTAAGACCAAGAGGTCTTTTTAAACAAAACATGGTTTCATATCAACCCAAGTCCAATCAGTCTAAAGATAAGACCTCTTTCGAACCTTCATCCTCGCGAGAAGTTCCTCTCAGGAAAATATCAGACAGTGTCGTCAAAACCAAGATCTCTTTGACTACCTCTTACGTTACGAGGGGCAACACGCCTGCCTCAAAGCTCATATCCCTATCAATATCCCATCGACTCTCAATATAGACCCCATCCATCACTCAAGGCATGGAAGAAGTTTCCACGTACACGGATCGACACCGATGGGTTCTCCCATTTACATATCCTGCAAGTCGGAGGAGCCGCGTCCACGTATACCTTCTTCTCCTTTTTCATCTTTCGCCTCCCCTGGTAAAAAGTTTCTCAATTTCTCCCCTTTCCACCCGGAGAAAGCCAGAGAGTTTCTTTACATCTTCTCCAACCCTCTTTATAACGCACCGATTTCCTCTCCTAGGTTATCCATGGCCGCCACCGAAGGAGGAGCAGGGGGAATAGGAGGTCAAGGCCAGCAACTGCCTCCCAGGGTTTTCACCAAAGTAGCTGCTAGATACACCCCCTTGGTCCTTCCCGTACCTCTCCATGATTTACCTGAAAACTGTATGAAAAACTTAACCAAGTTCACAAGAGAAGGGGATCTAACTGCAGCCGAGCATATAAATTTTTTTGATCAATTCGTTGATATTCTAGGTCTCGAGCATGAGGATGTGTATTCCCGATTGTTTGTCCAAACCTTCGAAGGACAGGTAAGAATTTGGTTTCGGAGCCTGCCCCCAGGTTCAATCATATCCTACGATGCACTAGAAGACCTCTTTCTCAAACAATGGGGCTAAAGAAAGGATCATTTATACTATTTGACCGAGTTCGGGTATTTAAAGAAAAAGGGATCTGAAACTGTTATGGAATTTATCCAAAGGTTTAACAAGTTGTATAATAAGATCCCTGTTGAAGTTAAACTGTCTCAACCTGCCACCAAAGTAACTTTCGCAGGAGCTTTTGAACCCGATTTCGCTCTACTATTAAGAGAAAGGAGAGGGGTCGACCTAACCCAAATGCAGGATGACGCTGTGGAAATTGAGTCAAACATGATGGCTTCGGGTAAATTAAAAACGAAAATTGAGACGGGAAACAAGGAAACTAGACGTCTCAGAGAACAAGCAGGTCCCTCTGGATCTTTTTATGGATTAATCCGTAAGTGCGGACACGAACCGATCTCCCTAGATCCACCCGGATCTAGAACAAAACAAGACAGAATACTACTCTTTCCCTAGATCTAGCCTATTGAGTGAACTAAGAGATAAAGGAATATGGACATACCTTGTGAACGCTTTCCTAAGTCTCTGTTGTTCAAAGCTTTGCTCCGATGCTCTTGCTCCGTTTAGATCACAACAGAACAAACCAATCAAAGTAAAGGCAGATTAATGTATTCAATAGCTAGTCTAAACATGTGATCAAGGAATCATGTAATAAAGTGACATCATCTTTATGGGAAAGGGACATATTACTGTATTAATTAATTGAAAGAGAAACTTACAACCTGAGCCTTGATGTCGTAGGTCTCCTTTCGATGGCTCCTAGCTCTGACACACACACTTGCTCATGCATGAAGAAAATCAACCACTTGCGATGACCTTGCTGTAGTCTCTTGCTACTGTAGCATCAGTTCTCCATACAGGCTTCTAACAATTCTCCAATCAATCTCTTGCTAGCTTGCTTATGCTTAACCTTTTCCATGAGCAATCTCCTCAATATATAGGAGAAGATAGCCTAGTTACTTGGATAGGGAATGATCCCAAGATATCTGGAATGCCAGTAATTGAACAACCATTCGAAAGCCAACTCACCCTTCTAGAAGATTCCCTTCTAGAAGGTTTGAGATCTTTATCTTTTTCCTCTTTAAAATGATGTCCGCACCCTAGCCTTGAGTACAGTGTGAGAAGTTCGCACCCCAAATGAGAGCAGCCTGCGATAATCAAGCATTCTCGCAGGAGAGTATATATGCATCCTGCGAACTATCTTTAAAATATGATTTCTGGAAACTGATAAATGTAACCTTTCTCAGGAAAATGTTCTTATGGAAGAGCTTGATTTTCAATCATCATGACCTCATCATGACATAATCACAATGACCAAAATTGTGGATAACAGAATGCCCCCCAAAGTCTGAGAGTGGAATCAGTGACAGTCAATGGACTTTGTAAGCTGCATGTGTGTGTCAAGAACCAAGAACACATCTAATCGAAAACCTGCAAACATCCAAGCATCAGCAGAATATAATATGTATCCCTTCTGAGGTAGGCATTCCCATACTCAGATCACAGATTGATGACATCATAAACAAAGATCATGGCCACCAATCATACACTGTGGATCCATGTAGTCATAACATAGCATAGCCACCTGAATACACTGTGGATCTATGCGACAAATTTTCAATCAAGACAACATAGCCACAAAACATACACAGCGGATCTATGTGTCGCAAATAATACATACTCCATCGCAACCTGGATTACAAATATAATACCCAGGGTCTTCAACCTCATCGCCCAAAGTACGAGTCTGACCATGTGATTACATGTGTCGAAGTCGAACATGGCAGAAACCACTTGATTACCGGTCATTGATGCAACCGTTAACAAGTGCGAGGGAAATCATCATTAATGTCAATGACTCCCAAGGTACTAAAGTACAATCTATCGACTGCGAATAAATTGAGCTGATGTCGAACAATCGACAGAATCTTTCGATCAGGGGTCAATGATGTAAACCCACAGTCGGAAGCGAGGAAACTTTCCATTGAGTCATGCAAGCTCCAAGGTACTGAATGATTTCTAAGTCTTAATCCCGGATAATGTGCTGATGTCGACGGAACAAGACTCGTCATGGGAGGGCCTTGATGTATCCCCCATCAATGACACGAAATGAGTAACAGAGTTTGAAAGTGAAACAGAGTATGTGACAATTGGACTTTGGACACAGGGAAGGTCGACACAAAAGGAATGGATAACTGCAGATGGCCGACACAAGTAGAGGTTTCGAACAGACTGCTCTTGAACATATGAACGACACGACCAATGATTTGGCAGCATTGACTCAAATACGACACATGGAAAGACCTTGTTATCAAATCAAATGAGAGACAAATGGATTACCCAAACCAGCTTCAGATAATGAATAGGGAGTGTCATGTTCAAGAGCGACTCTTACTGCCAATTAATGTAAAGATGAAACATATCCCTTTCCCAAATTTTCCCCCACCATTTCTGGCAAGTACCTCTTTATTTTTACGCAAGCTTGAAGAGGATCACATATGCTTGTTG
>ML837606.1:32084-42098 GCA_009831015.1 Picea engelmannii | reverse complement strand
TAAAAGTATACTCGGTTACATTCTCATTTATTTACGAGCACGAGAAAGAACAAAAACTAAGCTCGGTAACTTATTCTCATGTATTTACGAGCATGAGAAAGAACAAAGACTAAGCTCGGGATTGTTTTCATTTTTACGCAAGCTTTGAAACAAAACAAAACTATGCTTGGGATAGATTTTAATTTTTACACAAGCTTAAAAACTAAACAAAACTATGCTTGGACCTGGTTTCATTTTTACACAAGCTTGAACCATAGAAAACTATGCTTGGTTGGTACTTAGCCCCCTTCTTAAGAAGCTAGTGGCTCAACTTCAGCATGAAGTCCAGAGGCTGAGGCAAATTCCCCCCAAGCTTCGTTTCATCCAACTGCAAAAGGGAATGAAATGAAACTTCAATTACTAGACGAAGGACTTGACTCAAATAGAGAGGGGGGAAAACTATTTCATTTTTTTAACGAGCTTGACATAGAAACAAGAACTATGCTCGTAACCTCTGTTTCATTTTTTAACGAGGTTTCTACAGAGACGAAAAACCTATCCTCGGAACCTCTGTTCTTGATCATGGACTCCAAGAGGACAATGCTCTAGAATGACACCATGTCAAGGGACAAAACTCGGTCATAGCTTCCAAGAGGTCTTCACTGGAAGGAAGAAACACACTCTGGAAGGAAACCATGTCGAGGGTCGCAACAGGAGTAAAGAGATCAGGCTCTAACAACCCTATCAAAGAAATCAGCATGTCAACTACTGGATCTAAGTCATCAGAAGTCGAATCCATGGGCAACAATGCCACATAATTGACCTGTGGTGGGGGCGATACTGTCTGCAGACAAGAACCATTCAGGGAGGTAATCCAGGCGGGGTCAATGAATGAAAGTTGATCAATAGTCACAACTCGTCCATCGTGAGGGAAATATATCACACGAAAAAGAGTAGACACAATAGCTTTCATGGCATAGACATAATCTCGCCCAAGGAGTAAAGAGAAATCCAAGGAATCTTGGACTACCATGACGTCAATAAAGACAGTTTTCCCTCCCAAAGTTACAGGAAACTGAGGAAGGGTCCCTAAAGGTTGACTAGTTCTTCTGTTAAAAGCTAACAGATTATGCGTAACCAGTGCAAGTGGAGGACAACCCAACGCTTGCCAAGCAATAGAGGACAAAATACTAACAGACGAACCTTCATCTATCAACATTTTGGTAACGTTCCGAGAACAAACCTATACTGTAATCTGGAAAGGAATGTAAGAGGGAAGACGAGGTTCAGTTAGCACACCCCAGTGGAGTCGCCAATTTTTTTTATGGATTAATTCGTAAGTGCGGACACGAACCGATCTCCCTAGATCCACCTGGATCTAGAACAAAACAAGACAGAATACTACTCTTTCCCTAGATCTAGCCTATTGAGTGAACTAAGAGATAAAGGAATATGGACATACCTTATGAATGCTTTCCTAAGTCTCTGTTGTTCCAAGCTTTGCTCCGATGCTCTTGCTCCGTTCAGATCACAACAGAACAAACCAATCAAAGTAAAGGCAGATTAATGTATTCAATAGCTAGTCTAAACATGTGATCAAGGAATCATGTAATAAAGTGACATCATCTTTATGGGAAAGGGACATATTACTGTATTAATTAATTGAAAGAGAAACTTACAACCTGAGCCTTGATGTCGTAGGTCTCCTTTCGATGGCTCCTAGCTCTGACACACACACTTGCTCATGCATGAAGAAAATCAACCACTTGTGATGACCTTGTTGTAGTCTCTTGCTGCTGTAGCATCAGTTCTCCATACAGGCTTCTAACAATTCTCCAATCAATCTCTTGCTAGTTTGCTTATGCTTAACCTTTTCCATGAGCAATCTCCTCAATATATAGGAGAAGATAGCCTAGTTACTTGGATAGGGAATGATCCCAAGATATCTGGAATGCCAGTAATTGAACAACCATTTGAAAGCCAACTCACCCTTCTAGACGATTCCCTTCTAGAAGGTTCGAGATCTTTATCTTTTTCCTCTTTAAAATGATGTCCACACCCTAGCCTTGAGTACAGTGCGAGAAGTTCGCACCCCAAATGAGAGCAGCCTGCGAGAATCAAGCATTCTCACGGGAGAGTATATATGCAGCCTGCGAACTATCTTTAAAATATGATTTCTGGAAACTGATAAATGTAACCTTTCTCAGGAAAATGTTCTTATGGAAGAGCTTGATTTTCAATCATCATGACCTCATCATGACATAATCACAATGACCAAAATTGCGGATAACAGGATCTCGAAGATCCTCAGTTGACAAAATGGATGACATGGCTAGGATAATAAAAGAGCTATCAAGCAAAATCTCAAGAATGGAGCTAGATCAATCCAAAGTTGATCAATTTGTTAAGAGAGAATTCAGGAGAAATCCCAATGCTTGGTTCCAACTAAGACAAATTAAAAATGAAGACCAAAAGATCCAAGCACCTCTGAAAAATGAAAATTTTATAGGGGGAAATGACATGCAAGAGTTCGAAGACTTGGAAGAAGACGTAAACAACTTAGGTAACGATTATGTACAACCTCACTTGACCAAAGAAGATTATGAAAAGTCCCTGAACATGGAACAATCATCGGTCGAAGACAAAAATGGTGCTGATGATTTCACTTATCAAGGAATGACTGAACTCCAGCACAAGTACAATCTGAGGCCCAGAAACAAACCTGTGTCGACTACGCAACCCAAGAAAAATTTGCCTAGGGGAGAAATATACGAGCCCATCCAGAAAGAGACCGAGATGCAAAATAACATAGGGGTAGATTTGTAGAATACCAACGTAAAAGGGGCCGAAGCCCAAGTGAGAAAAAATAAGGAAGTTGAAACGCAGACACCCGAAACCAAAAACACTGAAAGTAAAACAACACTACTAAATAAAATGGATAGGAAGGAGTCTAAGGTTTCGGCCAAGGAAACGGATAAAACCGCGGGAGTTTTCTGCCTAGAAAGTGAGATAAAAAAGATCAAGATACCCATACCTTTGGTCGAGTTGGCGAAGAATCCTGTGTACTGAAAACAAATAACCAATATGATAAATTTTTCAAATCTGGAGAGTCAGTCTGACATAATAAATCTGGAAGACGACAAGCCTAATAACACTTTTCGTCCACATTTTGAAGGTGCCAGAGATATCGTCACCCCTTTCTATATTACCCTGAAGGTGCATGATCGGTTGTTGCATAATTTCATTCTGGACTCTGGGGCCTCTCATAACTTAATGCCCAAATCTATTATGGATAGACTAGGCCTCGAAATCTCCAGACCCTATAGAGATCTTTACTCATTCGATTCAAGGAGAGTTAAGTGCATGGGCATGATCAAAGATTTAGTAGTCACCCTCGCCCAGATTCCAATGAAAAATGTCCTAATGGACGTAGTTGTCACTGATATACCCCCGAAGTATGGTTTACTATTATCTAGATCTTGGGGAGCCAAGATTGGGGGATCCCTTCAGCTGGATATGACCTACACCACAGTCCCTGTTTTTGGTGGATAGTTCACATGGTTATACAGGGAAACACGGTTGGCATATACGGTAAGTGATCCACAAAATCCTAACAATTACCTTGTTTACATCGCCGGTCAAGACCTGGGAAATTGTATTCTGTCCTTCGACAATACTGAAGATAATTATACAGAATAAAGTGACATCGATGAAATCAAAACCAAAAAAACAAGTAAAAATGTGTACAGCACTGGAATTTGGAAAATGTTCTTTGATGGTGCTTCGTCGTGCGAAGGGGTAGGTGCGGGAGTGCTTTTCGTAGCACCTAAAAATGAATTTTTCGTTCCCTTCTCTTACAGGCTACAGTGGGACGTAGACTGCACAAACAAAGTTTGTGAATATGAAGCTCTAGTCCTAGGTCTGGAAGCTGCCAAGAAGCTGAACATAAGGAACTCATAGGTCTATGGAGATGTTGAACTAATTGTGAAGTAGGTAAATCGGCAATATCAGGCCAAGCACCCAAGACTAAGGTCCTACAAAAATTGTGCCTGGGATCTAATGGAAAATTTATTTTCTTCGGTAAAGCATTTCATCCCACGAGCTGAAAACCAACAAGTCGATTCACTGGCCAAAGAAGCTTCGACTTTCGCACCCCCTATCGCTTTCAAATTAAAATACCACATAGAGGTAAGGCACAGACCATCCATACCAAACAACATACAACACTGGTAGGTCTTCGAAGATGACGAACAGATCGGAAAGTTCTTGAAAATGGTGGGTGATTTCTCTGAAACCCACATTGACCAGGAAAACCAAAACGATCAAACATGGATTATGCAGGAAGGGGAGGAGCCTCAGGAATTCCGAGAAAAAATTGCAAATCATCGCCTGCTAGTGTTAAAGAGTAATCAGATCCCTAAGGGCCTGATACCTCTGGAAAGGTTGTTTGATCAAAATGACATGCCTATGAAGTCCACCTTGTAGCCCCAACTGGAGGAGGTCAAATACTGTGACATGGGCACCACCAAATAGCCTAGAATAATGAAGTTATCAAAGTACCTTCCCTGAGATAAAAAGAAAGTATAAGGACTTACTCGGGCGGTATAAAGATGTCTTTGCATGGTCTTATGATGAGCTCAGAACCTATGATACCTCTGTGATCGAGCACAAAATACCTTTGAAACATGGTGTTAAACCCTTCAGATAGAAGCTCAGACAAATTAACCCCATTTTACTACCTGTGGTCAAAAGAGAAGTGAAAAAGTTGTTAGACGCAAAAATAATTGTACCTCTCAGGTACTCTGACTAGGTGGCGAACTTAGTCCCGGTTAGGAAGAAAAGTGGGGAGATCAGACTGTGCGTTGACTTTAGAAATCTAAACAAGTCCTCTCTCAAAGATAACTATCCTCTGCCCAAAATGGATCATGTTTTGGAAAAAGTAGTCAGCGCAAATAAGATGTCAATGATCGATGGGTTTTTCGGTTACAATCAAATTGCTCTCAATGAGCATGATAAAGAAAAAACAGCTTTCACCACCCCTTGGGGCACGTTCATGTATGACAAAATGCCTTTTGGTCTCATGAACGTAGGTGCTACCTTCCAGCGCGCTATGGATATTGCCTTCATCGGTGAAAGAGATAAATTCGTGGTTATCTACCTCAATGACCTGACTGTCTTCTCTAAATCCAATGAAGACCATCTGTTACACCTAAAGCAAACGTTTGAAAAATGCCGAAAATTTAGTTTGTATTTAAACCCCAAGAAGTCTCACTTCGCAATGCAAGAAGGTAAACTCTTGGGCCACATTGTGTCTCGGGACGGAATTAAAATCAACCCTAAAAGGGTGGAAGCTATAGACACCATAAATATCCCTAGAAATATAAAGGAGATTCAGTCATTTTTAGGAAAAATAAACTTTTTGAGAAGATTTATCCCAAACTTTGTTGAAATCGTGAAATTGATCACAGGTATGATAAAGAAGAACGGCGAAGTGAAATGGACGACAGAGGCTAAAGCGTCGTTTGCACACATCAAAAAAGTTATCAGTGAAGTGCCCGTACTGGCAAGACCTAATTACCTAAAGGATTTCCTGATTTTCTCGTTTGACTCCGAGCACACAGTGGCGGAAGTACTTCTCCAGAAGAATGAAGAGGGTTTTGAGCAACCAATAGCCTTTTTTAGTAAAAGTCTCAGAGATGCTGAATTGAGATACGATATAATAGAGAAACAAGCGTATGCTATGGTTAAGGCTTTGAAGGCTTTTAGAAATTGTGTGCTTCACTCCAAGGTAATCGCATACATTCCTACCAGTTTCATGAAAGATATATTGGTTTAGCCTGACAGTGATGGAAAAAGGGGTCGGTGGCTCACTAAAATTCAAGAGTTCGACCTAGAGGTAAAATCGACGAAACTAGTGAAGGGACAAGGTATGGCTAAGCTCTTGGTGGAATCAAATTTCAAAGCACTCGGAATAAATAACCTGCAAGGATACGAAGGACATGGGGACGTAAACGAGCCCGAAAACCAAATAGCTATCTCCAAAATCGAAGTGAAGTTTTCCCTTTCAGATTGGTATAAAGATATAGTGTCCTACCTATTGACCCTGAAATGCCCTGGCGATCTACCTCCAGCCAAAGCCAGGACACTGAAACTGCATGTAGTGAAGTACTGTATATCCAAAATTCAACTGTATTGGAAGGACCCCTTAGGCTTCCTACTGGTTTTTTTGGTAGAATCAAAAACAGAGGGGGTCATAAACGAATTTTGCGAAGGAGTGTGCGGAGGGCATCACACCTGGAGGGAAACTTCTTATAAAATCCTGAGGGCAGGATATTATTGGCCTAAAATTTTCTCAGATGTCAACATCAAAGTTAGAGCCTGTAACCCTTGCTAGTTGTTTGCTAGAAAAAAAAAGCTCCCAGCGTTACCACTGGTTCCTGTCAAAACCGAAACCCATTTTCAACAATGGGGGTTATATTTTATAAGGGAAATCAATCCACATTCCAGAGCTCAACACAAATGGATCCTCACCGCCACAGATTATTTCACCAAATGGGTGGAGGTTATTCCGACTAGGAAGGTGATCGATTCGGTGGTGATAGATTTCCTGGAAGAGAGCATACTGTCCAGATTTGGTTGTCCCCCAAAAATAGTAATGGGTAATGCCCAGACATTCATGTATATGGCAATGGTTAGATTTTGCCAAAAATATAACATCATATTGGGCCACTCCACAGCATATTACCCTTAAGGTAATGGGTTAGCCGAATCATCAAATAAAAGTTTAATTACCATAATTAATAAGGTGTTGAGCGAAAACAAAAGATCTTGGCATGTACACTTAAGGTACGCTTTGTGGGCAAATTAGATAGGCACGAAAAAATCCATTGGTATTTCCCCTTTCCAAATGGTATATGGGACTGATGCAATATTGCCTATAAATCTGGCCCTCCCAGTAATGAAGCTCTGGCAAGATGAGAAAGAAGAGCCAAACCATGTCACAAGAAGAATAAATCAATTGATTGAGGTCCAACAACGCAAGACCGAGGTGGACTCAAGGATACAAAAATACCAAGACAACATGAAAGTGTTGTTCGACCATAAAGCCAAAAACAGGGATTTCCTCCCCGGTGATTTGGTTTTGAAATGGGATGCTAGGAGGGAAGATTCGGCAAAACATGGTAAATTTGATCATATCTGGTATGGACCATTCAAAGTCTCAACTTCTGAAGGGAATAATTCATTTCTATTAGAGAATTTGGACAGTAAAACTCTCAATGCCCCTGTCAACAGGGCGTTATTTAAAGCACTATATGCAATAAATGAGTTCCAAATCTCCATTTTATATATCGGTTTGTGTTTCCCTTTTTCTTTTTTATAAACTTTTTCGTAAGTTCACTTTCATTGCAAATAAAACAGGCTGTTGATTTCCTAGAAGTAGAGACATAATTTTTGACACCCAGAATCCCATAAATCTTGAAGACCTGATACTCTTTGTGTTGTTTCATATAGGCCTCCGAATTATAGCCCAAACTACTAAAGGAGAAAGGGACGGTCAAGTATCCGGAAATTGACCCACCCGAAACAGGTGACAAAGAATATTTTTTCAAGAAGAAAATGAAGTGGTAAGGCAAAGGGATGAATTTCCGAAGTATCTGGGTTTTTAAACGAATATCAATTAAATGCAATAGTGGTCTCACAAGTATGATGTATTCACCCCTGAGTCAGGATTGCATGATAACATCCGATTTTTTGGGGCCCATAGCCTTCTCTCTTTCCCTTTTTCACCCTTGGCCCTTTCTCCTTAAGCTCTGACACCTGCCCATACCATCCACAGAGAAAAAGAGATTTTGCTTCCATTTGGGAAACTGGCGAACTTCTCCAAAAGTAAGCTGGTCTTCACAACTTCTCGGTCCCTTGTTGAACAAGGCCATGCATAGGCGGATCCTAACTCTCTTAAGTCTTTTAACAGTTTTCAAATGGTTAAGTCTTGCTCAAAAGAAGACCCCTGGAAATGAATTCCCCCCTTTTTCTTGCGGACTAGGGCATTGTGAAGGTTAAGAGAAAGTTGGTCCAGAGCACTCAAAGCAAGTTGACAGGCCTTTTTTGTGAATTTTACATAGATATCACCCCTGATATTATTTATACAAATTGATTGCCCCCACTTCATTTTCCAAAAATAAAATATAAGACAGATGGTGAAAGGAAATTCATAATTTATTGCCCCCATCTAGTCCAAAGAGATGATGAAAGGAAATTCATAAAATGATTGCCCTCATCTCAGCATTTAAATGCATAATTACCCTTCGAAGTGGTGAAATGAAATTCAATAAAGGGGACCAGATAACTTCATCGGGGTATTGAACAGGCTCGTTGGAAGTGAAGAAATGTCTAACATATCTGTAAGGCTGTCATACATAAATCATACTATGCTCTGGTAATTAGCTTTGTCGAAACTGGATCTATATCTCAGGTTCATTGCAGGTCTCCCTGATTAAAAGCATGGATTTTACTTCGTTTTGATGCAAGCCAAAACCCACAGGACCTGTTGAATTTCCTAAGATTTGTTTGGACCGTCTTAAGCAAACCCGATTTCAGTGTCAAGGAAGGGAAATTATCGTGGACTGCAGCTGAGCTTAGAAAGCATTCCAGGTTTGAAAACTTTCCAGAATTAAATTTGGAACCTCAAGATTCTCTCTGTATCATCTTTCCTAACCAGTTTCTTAGAAGCAAACTGATGACTCCATTTACCCATACAGGCACTCAGTCTACTGTTCTTCTCGTCCCACGAGGAGACAAGATCCCTAGTTGAAGCCTATGTTGGAGTTGCCTTATTCCAAATAAGTGAGATGTTATATTTAAGCCCAAAAAGCTAGTTTCGAGATTTTGCTTATTTCATGACGCTTCCCACTATCCTTAGTATCCCGACACGCGAAGTGGCGATAACAGTTTTAAAGTTTACCCAGGTTAGTGTCAAGAGTAAATTACTTTAAACCTTAGTTAAGCACTATCATGATTTCGTGACTCAACGATCGCTCTCCCAAAAAGCAGTACCTTCGTATCTCCAAGTCGTGAAGTCGCGATATTCATTAATTAAGTGTGGGTTAATTAAGAGCTTAAGTCAGATCATGAGTAATCAACTAAATCACATCATCATGATTTCGTGTTTTGGGGGCTCACAGATTAGGAGTGAAATCTTCCGATACAGCGAACGCTGAAAAAAGGGGATTAAAGACTAAAACACACTTAATTAAAGGAACTAAACTGGATTAATCAACGCATTAAACAACCTTTAACACGCACCATCTATGGAGTAAGTTTTAAACGTTTTTGCCTTTTTTCGTGCTACGACTCGCCAAGCATTTATGGCATTTATTTGCATTACAATGAGGTGACAGATAGTAGGATCTCATTTTTACTTCTAAATATTTCTATTATCCGTTTTGACCATTCTATTGGCAAGGACACCAGGGGTTTAAATGACCAAGATAGAGAGTTGTTCCTTCATTATTTCAGTTCTCATTTCTATTTGCGCGCAGAGCCATTTTACCAAGATAACCGTTGTTTGTGATTTTAAATTTTTTCGACAGGTGGTTCAGTTGCAGGTTTCTCTATCATGGCTCCATGATAAACACCCAAGTCATCTGTCGAGAGTTCAGGTCAGGGTTTAGACGTTTTTTCCGATACCTCGTGTTAACTCCCAAAATGAAACCGTCCTTTCGGTTGAATTTTGTGATGGATATCATAGCTTTAAGTAGTATCTTCAAGTCATTTTTGAGTTTTTTCAGCTGAGGAAATTTTTTGGTTTGGTGTGTCTCAGAAAATAATTGACCCATAAAGTCTTCTCTTTCAAAATGGTAATTTTTTACTTTCCATAGCTAACGTGTTTTCAAAAGGTTCATTGTGCGCTGTGGAAAGTGCCCACTTTCAACAGCTAAGGAGATCGTTTCATCAGTTGGCGCGCTGTTGAAAGTGTCAAATCTTAAAAGGTTTTTAAAATCAGTTCTCGGGTGGCGCGCTGTCAAAGGTACATGC
>ML837606.1:9797-25826 GCA_009831015.1 Picea engelmannii | reverse complement strand
TGGCTATTGCTAACGTGTTTTCAAAGATTCATTGTGCGCTGTGGAAAGTGCCCACTTTCAGCAGCTAAGGAATATCTTCTACAAAGCGGTGCGCTGTGGAAAGTGCATACTTTCCGCAGCTAACAGGGGCTTACAAAGAGGCGCGCTGAGGAAAGTCAATATTGTCAACAGCTAACAGAGGTTGTACTCCCGGGTTGGCAACATCAAATCAAATCTTTGGTTCCATATCAGACATTGTTCACAAGAGACCGTTTAGAGTTTCAAATTGCAAATGGAAAGGATGATACTTAAACTTTCAGGGAACTTTTCAATCCCTTCCCAAGCTCCAAATTAATATCTGACAACACCACTGGAAAGCTGAGATTCTCTAGATGTCGATCGACTATTCATACATGAAAAACGGGTTTTCTATGACCGAGAAATTCGATTTTGAAAATATGTCCGTTTTCAACAGCACAAATCGACATTTTATGACCCGTTAGCTGTTGAAAGCTACGCCTTTCAACAGCTAAGGAGCAAATTTTCGGGTGAGTTAGCTGTTGAAAGCCTGTCATGGCCAGAATAGCCAAATTTTCACCCAGATCAGGATTTTTTGGGTTAGAATGGTTTGAAAAGGTTTCAAATAGATAGGTGGTGAATTATCAAGTCAAAATCTGAAGGCAATTCTTGGGGATGAAAATCAAAAGGAAATTTTTTGACTAGATTTGGTCATTTTCAAGAGCAAAATGATAGGGATTTTTGGCACACATCATCAAATCCGAATTCCATCTTTGGAGGATCAGATCAAAGAGCCTTGGAAGGCTAGGCTACACTTCATCAACTTTCAACCAATGTTTGAAGACCAAAAGATAGAGGTTGACCTCATCTTGAGGATCTCTCCTTATCTTTTGTGAATTAGTTTTGACTTTCTATTTTTAGAATATCAGATCCATTGTTTTAGGATCTGAAACTGATTGTAAGAGGCTATAAATCCAAAGACATTTGGATTTCTAAGGGTTCGATTCTGGACAGAGAAATACTCTTTTTTGTACTCAGACTTTCTATGTTAATACAGATCACAGGTTCCTTTCAATTTTGATTGTCAGCTTTCCATCTTTCTTCTGCATTATTATCTGTGTTTTCAAGCTTTGAATGGCTGTCATCCCATTGTTTAGCTCATAGCCTGATAATAAGTCTCTTGATTGTCTCTTAGACCCTGCTTTGCACTGGTTTAGTTACAATTTGTTCTCCACCCACTTTAAAGCTACCTGCTGATTAATCAATCTTTGAGAGCACTATCTATTTGTTTATCATTTTCATGTTTGAATGCTATAAGCTATATTGAGTTGTCCCATTGATCCACATTTACAAAATACAAAAAACATTCATTTCTTAAGTTACCAAGCACCTTTGGTCTGCAACCACAAAGGGTTTCTTGGAGTGATAACACCTCGACCCGAAGTATTAATTCTATCAAGACATGGTCATACGTTTCCAACATTCTGCAATCCGAGTTGATAAATTGTTCGAATGATTCTAGCGACAACGAGAAGGATGATTTATCAACCAAATACAAAATCGTCGCTCAAGCAGAGATGCACAAAATAGCGGCAAGGCCCTAGCTTCTTCCCTATTGTGATATGATCAGGTGGGTGTTGGACCATGTGGACATCCCAACCAGGACGATTATCAGCGAACAGAAGGTGACGATTGGTACCTTCAGGCCAAAACATTTGCGGGCAATGTATAAATTGTCACCCACGTCAAACCTTACTCACAATGCCGAATTTATAGAAGGTTTCAAGAAGAAGGAGTGCGAGCAGTATGAAAAAAGTTTATCCGATCTGATCAAATATTGGGTCTCACACCCCGCGAAATTTAGAGCTGACACTAACGGGATCTATTCAATCTCTTCCTTGGAGCCATAGTTCAAGTACATAGTGATGATGACTTGCAGGTTGTATGGGAAGGAAGACACTACACATTTTTTCCTCCCATGGGTACCACTCATTCATACAGTCATTGAGGGTTTCTCCTTCGATTGGGATAAACTGTTGTCTGACAGTTTGACCAGTCGAATTACCGAATATCGAGCACAGAGGGTGAGTAAGAAAGCAGCTTCATTCTTTATGTCTACTTACATCATGGATGTCATCTGCTTCATGACACCCTTCCCACTAATGAACTAGAGCTGGGCTCCATCTAATACAAAGCCTAGTCATGTCTACCACTCGAAGCTTTGGGAGGATAAGGCCAAAGAATTCATCTACAATATCTTCAACTGGGTAATGGTGCCATTGCATGTTGCCATCTTTGGCTAGCCACCTCCTAGGATTTCAGATAGCATCGCGACCAACCTAAGTAACGTGGCAGATTGGTATCTAGAGGCGAAATTTTCGTATATCAGCGTTTTCAGCACCTCTGTTCCTCCATATGCTCTACCACTATTCTTGCCAGATAAGCTACTGTGTCGCTATATCTCCATACAGACTGTGCTCGGTGGAATAAGCAAAGAGCTCAAAGGAGTATCAAAAAAGGTATGGTCGCCCCTCCCTATTCATATTGGTGTGTATTCCTTGTTATATTTTGGCCACACCAAAGCCGAGGCTACGGCTTTAGAAGAAATGAAGCTGGTGGATATTGAGTAGAAGAAACACGACCCTAGTAGGGTTATGAGCAATAACCTGGCGAGTTGCAGCCTGAAGAGATATGAACACGAGGATTCCCCTCATGATGAGATATTTTGGGGCTTGAGGTCCTTCTCTGAAGTCCTAAGTCAGATTCAAGCCCTGCCACCCGGAGATATGGCCGATTTTTTAAAATTCTAGGAGCACCGACGGAGTTGTCTCCCCCAGATTTTACAGGGTGAAGTCCCAAATCTTCCAGTTACAAAGAAGACAGAATTCAAAGGTGCAAAGGACTCGAGTCCTAACAGGGAGAAGAACCAAGGGAAAACAATGGAGGTTGGAAACTCAGGGCAAGGAGACGAAGTCCCCCACAAATAGGAAGGAAAACCCAAAAAGGGTACACCAGGCAAGCAGGCCCAAGGCCAAGCAGAGATACCCTCACAAGGATCGGGCGACTCATTGTCACTCACTTCAAACAATTCGGTCACAGAGGTTACCCCGAAACAACTGTCTAAGGAAATCGGCAGTCTGATTGCTATTATCACACCCTTACAGTTCACAAAGGGGAATCCCGATGTGTGGTGGATTTTCAATGAAGAACTGACACCCATTTCTGTAGAGGAGATGCCTCCTAACGAATTTTTCTTTGATAAAAAAAGGAAGGCCATGGTGAGGCAAGAATTATATCAAAAAGAGGGCGTAATGGCTAAAAAAATTAAAATCATGACAAATGGGAAGGTTGTGAAAGAGGAAGAATTCACAGACGAGATAGCTGGGACACTAGGGGCTTACGCTACAGCTAATAAGTACTCAATCGAGACTTTGAAGGCCCAGTTGAAACAAAAGAACCTCCTGATCAGTAAATTGGAAGCTAAAGTGGATACTGCTGAAGCAAATGCCAAGGATGAGGTGAGCAAAAGCCTCAAGCAAGCCCGAATAGTCGATCTGCAAGAGATCAAGAAACTTAGATCCGACCTTGAGCAGGTGCGCCAGTCAGTGCAAATTAGCCAAACACAGGTAAGCTAGCAGGGGGCAACAAATTATAGAATTACAATCGAAGTTGAATGTTGCCGAGAGTTAGGTTTTAGACATAAAAAATTTCAGATCCCAAGCTGCCAAAATCCGACAAAAGTTTTTAACGGCTCAACAAGACTTTCTTGTAAAGGTAGGAACCATTCAGAACCACTTTCAGATGATAGATCAAGGGTTAGAAAGTATTGCCTTGAGGGAAAAAGAAGTCGAGGCAGCTCGAGTTGCTTTCCAAGACGTTGTTATAGCTACAGCGAAGATAGAGATGGTCGGCAGCTCCAAATTATCCATCGCAGAACAAACTAGAGGAAATATCTTGTTGAAGGCCTCGGAGAAGAACATATCAAAAAGCAAGGGGAGAGCTAATAAAGTGATGAATTCTTGTGAGGAAACGTTCTCTTTGATAAGTAAAATTTTGCTAGACCTTGATAAGGAAATCAGTGCTGGGACGCTGGGCAAAATCAATATAGCTAAGCACCTGTTGGACATCAAAGAAAACATGGAGAAAGAGAAAGTGGAGATATCCCAGATAAGACAAGTCGATATGGCCCAAGTGGACAAATGGCTAGTGCAGCCAAGTTTACAATTATGCTCTATCATCACGGAAGAGCAACAAGTAGGGAAAAGGTTACCACAGCTGGCAAAGAGTTGTTACACCTTTGAAGCAAGCAACCAAGCAGAGCCTTCCAGGTTGATAGCCCAGTTGGTGGAGAGGTGTGTCATTTGCATCAAGCAAGCGAAGGAGCAGGTTTCTGGTGCTAAATAATGACAGATGTCAACCTGTTCTATTTCTAGAGCCGCAAGGGCAGAGAAAGGAAGGTGCTCTACCCTTACGAGGGAAGACAAAGATGAGAAGATGAAACGCTCCAATTTTCCATTTGTAACTGACAGTTTTCCAGAACGATGGGAATTCTAGATGTTCAAAAGTTTGTTTAAATAGAGAAAAGACTGTAATAGAAGGGGCTTTTTGGGCCAGTGGTAGATTGTAATAGAGAAAGTTATTTTAAGCTAAGATTAATACAAAGCGAATTGAAGACTCCATATTTCGTCAAGATTGAGTTATGTGTTTTTCCTCTGTATTTCATGCTTCATGTCATTTTTTACATATATATCTTTGATGAATGTTTTAGTTTCAATTTAGTATAACTTCTACTGTAGTGATCAGGTTCTAGCTATCTAGTTATTTACAGTTTTTCCTCTGTATCGGGTACTAGCGGGTACAAGACCTGCGAATTATTTAGATCTCTACATTATATGCTTTCGTCGAGGTGTTCTTGTCTTTTCTTCTTCTGCCATAGCATGGGATTCCTCTAAAATTGATGCCCCACATTGTTGATAGCTCTATGTTTTCACACTTAGTTTCAAGATTTTAAACTCATTTACGGAAAACGGCCTTCGTTTTCATTAAACCCTTCGATTGGCATCACTGAATTTTCCCTGTATAATCTAAAGTTGAGATAAGAATTTTAAAGCATCCACCTTCTTTTAAAGCTCTGTTCTCCCCATGATTGTACCTGTCATAATACATCCCAACATCGAACCTGGTCTATCGAATCAAACCAGCATCACTTTCAATCTTTTCAATACCATACTTAAGACCGCCACCACCCAGACAGAGCTCGAACGTTCATGGGTCGTCGTTGAGCGGGATATCAGCATTCAAGAATATTTGGAAGCTAGACAAAGACAACTCAGAGATTGGCCATAGCTTCATCCCCTCAAGTGGTTTCTTCCCCTTCCTTTTCTTTCACTCTTTTTAGATGCTTAGACTCTACACTTTATAGCCTTAAGTGTAGACTTAGGAACAACACTCCCTATTTCTCATTTGCCTCTACGGGCTTACATAAATTTATATGCATTTACACAGGAAATTGATTATTAAACACAATCTCATCCATATTCTAACTTGGTCTTATTAGTTAAAATCTATCCTTGGAGGAATTCGTTGTCACCAAATTCAACAATCTCCACCTTGACAACAATTAACCTGATACCTTGCTCCTTCCTTTTGCTCATCACCTTTTCTGCAATCCAAGAGAAGCCAAGCACCATCATAGCTTCTCTAAAAGTATTGGTTTTGTGAACATGTTTGTGCAGTTCTCTTTTGTATGCACTTTCTCAAGAGAGACTCCACGTTCATCGATGACATGTCTTACAAAATGGTACTTGATAGGTATATGTTTTGTTTTACTGTGGTAGGCTAGATTCTTAGCCAAGTGAATAGCACTTTGACTATCAAAAAATAACTTTACTTTGTCCTGCATCCTTCCAAACTCACCAAACAAACCTTTCAACCAAAATGCCTCTTTGCAAGCATGTGAAGCAGCTATGTATTCTGCTTCTGTAATGGATAAAGCAACAATGTTTTGTAGCTTTGACATCCAACTAATAGATCCATTGCAAGAGTAAAGACATACCCTGAAGTCAACTTTATCTTGTCCAAATCACCTGCAAAATCATAATCAACATATCCACAAACTAATTCACAACCACTATTATAAGTGATACAGTAATCACTTGTGCCCCTCAGATACCAAAGCACCCATTTCACTGTTGCCCAATTCTCTTTACCTGGATTTTTCATATACCTGCTCACAACCCCAACTGCATGTGAAATGTCTGGCCTTGTACTAACTATCACATACATTAGACTTCCTACTGCATTATCATATGGTATTTGAGACATATATTCATTTTCTTCTTTTGTACTAGGACATAAACTTGAAGAAAGATTAAAATGGGAAGCCAAAGGGGCTGAAATTGGTTTCACATCGTTCATACCAAACCTCAAAAGTATCTTCTCAACATAGTTTTGTTGTGACAACCAAAGCTTACCATTACTCTTGTCTCTGAATATCTCCATGCCCAAAATCTACCTTGTTGCTCCTAGATCTTTCATATCGAAAATCCTAGCCATCTGAGCTTTTAACCTGTTGATCTCATCTATGATTTTGCTTGCTAAAAGAATATCGTCAACATACAATACTAAGATAATGAATATGCCATTATTCAATTTCTTAAAGTAGACAAAATGATCACACTCACTCCTTGTATAATTTTGGCTCACCATGAAAGAGTAAAATTTTTTGTACCATTGTCTTGGCGACTGCCTCAGACCATACAATGATTTCTTGAGACTGCAAACAAATTTCTTGTTGTGATTCTGAACGAACCCTTCAGGTTGTTCCATGTAGATCTCCTCATCCAAATCTCCATGTAAGAAAGAAGTCTTAACATCTAGTCGTTACAACTCCAAATCAAGTAAAGCAACTGATGCTAACTCAATTCGAATTGAAACAGACTTAACAACTGGTGAAAAAATCTCATGAAATTCAATACCTTCTTTTTGAGAATATCCTTTCGCAACCGGCCTTGCTTTGTACCTTTCCACCTTATCATCAACACCCTTTTTCATCTTGTAGACCCACTTGTAACCTACAGTTTTCCTGTCTCTTTGAAGTTCTACCAGGTCCCATGTGGCGTTCCTCTCTAATGCCTTTATTTCATCCTTCATTGTTTCTTTCCATATATCATTGTTAGAACCCTTCACAGCTTCCTGATAGCACGAAGGTTCATCATCATTAGTACTTAAAGAAACTGATGAAACAAAATCATCATACCTTCTTGGAGGAACTCTGACCCGCGTAGACCTCCTTAGGGAAGTTTGTGGCTCACCCACATTCTGTTGATTGTTATCATCAACCATGTCTTCCTCTGCAGGAAACTCTTCATAAACTTGTTCATGTTCACTTTCATCTGTATTTGAACTGGTTTCAAACTGAATCTGGTGATACTTAGGTACTTCTTCATGTTTCATTTGAACATCTACAACTGATTTGATGAAAGATGATTCAACAAATATTACATCTCTTTTAATGGTGATCTTGTGGGCAGTAGGATCCCAAAACCTATACCCCTTAATACCATCACCATATCCAACAAAGATAAGCCTTTTTTATTTTGGATCTAGTTGAGAATGCTGATGTTTCGAAATTAAAGCATAGGCTTCACAACCAAAAACTTTAAGATTAGAACAATTACAACGGTGACCTTTCCATACCTCTTCAGGAATATTGCATTCTATTGTTGTTGATGTTGATCGATTCACCAGATAACAAGTTGTAGTTACTGCTTATGTCCATAGTTCTTGCTGCAAATTCGCATTACTAAGCATACTCCTTGTTCTCTCTAGAAGAGTCATGTTCATGCGTTCAATAACTCCATTTTGTTGTGGAGTATAGGTTGTGGTTTTATGCCTACCAATCCCAAAATCCTTGCAATAGTTATCAAATTCCATTGATGTAAATTCACCACCATTATCAGTTCTTAAACATTTTATGGGTCTACCAGTGCTCTTTTACACTAAATCTCTAAACTGCTTGAAAACAGTAAACACATCAGCCTTTCTCTTCAACATATAGATCCACACCTTCCTAAAGAAATCATCTATAAAGGTAAAAAAGTATGATGATCCTCCATATGAAACAGTGGGGGATGGTCCCCAAACATCAGAATGGATATAATCAAGGATTCCTTCACTGGTGTGTCTTCCAGTTTTAAATCTCTGCCTATTATGTTTTCCATAAATACAGTGCTTGCAGAAATCTAACTTTAAAGACTTTAGACTAGGCAGTAACTTGCAATCAGATAATACCTTCAATCCTTGTTCACTCATATGGTCCAACCATTGATGCCACATTCAAACAGAATCACTTTTGTTCTCAGATACCGTTGTCGTATGATCTGACTCAGTTCTTCCTTCTAACAGAAATAGGTTACCAACCTTCTTCGCTTTCATAACCAGTAGGATTCCTTTGTAGACTTTCATAAATCCACCTTGAACAATACTTTTATATCCTCCAGTGTCTAAGACTACCAAAGAAATTAGGTTCTTCCTAAGCTCAGGTACATGTCTCACATCAGTTAGTATTTCAACAGTTCCATCAAACATCTTAATTCGAATGCTACCAATTCCCACAACTTTACACGAAATATCATTTTCCATGTAAACTATTCCATCATCTATACACTGGTAAGTAACAAACCAGTGTCTATGAAGATACATGTGATTTGAAGCACCTGAATCTAATAACCATTGTTGATCATGACATGAACCAATAATAATTGATAAAACTTCATCAATCATACCTGAACTTGTTGTTGAACCTGTTTCAGTTGTGTTCGCTTCATTCATTTCTTTTGGAAGGTAGTCTTTGGAGGCTTGTTATCACTTCCAACAGTCCTTCTTCAGGTGTCCCGATTTTCCACAAAATCAGCACTTAAGCTTTCTCTTTTTTCCCTTCGACTTTGACTGAGAGAAATCCCTTTGACCCTGTCCTCTTTCTTTAGGTCTACCTCTTACCATCATCACCTCGGATGTAGAGGTTTTTGAATTTGTTTTCTTCCTTGTTTCCTCATATAGTAGTGCTCCAACAATAACATCAAACTCAATACTTTTTGTTGTGTTGAAACTAATAGAGGTAACAAAGTGATCCCATGATGCGGACAAAGAACATAATATTGTAATTTCCTTGTCTTCAGAATCGAATTTTACTCCCATGCTAGTCAACTGAACTAAGAGAGTATTAAAAGTATTTAAATTATCAGTTGTTTTCGTACCTTCATGCGCAAACTGTATAATTTCCTTTTCAGGAAGATCATGTTTGTCAAGGATTTCATCATATACAAGCTTTCTAGCTTCTTCCACAAACCGACTGTTGTCTTCTTCACAACAATGTTGAACATAACATCATCGGCCAAACACAGGCATATGGCACTCAGTGCTCTCGCATGGATTTCATCCCAGTATTCATCTATTATGGTCGTGGGTTGCTTTGTTTTTCCCAAAAGCACCTTCACCACGCCTTGTTGCACGAGCAGATCATGCACCTTAACCTTCCAAATCTCGAAATTGTTCTTGTCATTGAACTTCTCGATTTTGAATTTAGCAATCTAAGTTTTCACCATTAGCAAAGGAAAAAATTCCAAAAACCACTGCTTATAAAACCAAGGCCCTTAAAAAAATGTGGAGGAATAATGGTATAAACTCTACAAAGTTTAATAAAAGGTACAAGATTCACCTTTTTAAGCATCCTCCACCCTTTTGTTTTATGCAAACAATATTTTAATTCCAAATATTGTAAAAAACTTCATACCTTAATTTTTTTTCAAAAAACCATGTGAGTGTTTCTTGAATGGAGATCGGCAAATTTGCGAATTTCTTAAGTGTATTACTAATTAGTGCTCCCCTCCAGCATGAACACCAGCGTTGATGCAAAAAATCAGCGCTCAACACACTGATGTAAACCAAGAAATGAAATCACTCAACATGTTGATGTAAACCAACAGATCTGCCTCACCCTGCTCAGTCTGTGCGTAGCAATGCCTTTCTTCCACAGCTAAAACTCTCTCTCGAATTCTGATACCAATTGTTAGAATTGCAAATGTAGAAAAAACAATTCACATATGATAATCAAAAATCACACAGATAAGAAACACAGAGATTTCACGTGGTTCACCCAAACATTGGGCTACGTCCACCAAGCATAGGTATCGATTGTCTTATTATTCAGATCATGGAAATTACAACAGACTTGCAAGCTCTCTCATATCCTCTCACATCCTCCCTATTTCTCATTTGCCTCTATGGGTTTACATAAATTTATATACATTT
The DNA here is from genome assembly GCA_009831015.1 of Picea engelmannii. Classification (NCBI taxonomy): domain Eukaryota; kingdom Viridiplantae; phylum Streptophyta; class Pinopsida; order Pinales; family Pinaceae; genus Picea; species Picea engelmannii. Next base: position 15,518 of record ML837606.1, on the reverse strand, counting down.
ACACAGGAAACTGATTATTAAATGCAATCTCATCCATATTCTAACTTGGTCTTATTAGTTACAACCAACGTTGAATAGTAGGATCAAAAATCTATCCTTGGAGGAATTCGTTGTCACCAAATTCAAGAGAGAGTTGTAAGTAAACAAAACCAAATGCATGAGAGTTGTAAATTCAATGAAAGGGAGTTGTAAATTCAACCAAAGGGATTGCATGACAACTGTAAAAGAAATGCATGAGTGTTGTAATTCGATAGACTTAAATGATAAATTTTAAAACCTATTGGAAATGATAAGTTTTAATATCATGGCTAGCCATTGAATATGTTGGCATATTTTTAATCCTCTTTAATCAATGGATGAGATTTTGATAAATTAACTTCCTTACATTTATAAAGGTATATGTTTATGTGTTTACTTTTTTACATTTACTTAATATCATTAAAAAATTACTTGTTGCCTACTAGATTGTCAGCTCTCATTTAGCTGGATTAATAAGTGTTCGAAGGTGTAGAAGGATACTTTTTAGCGTATAATATGTTGTGACAATTGGCACCGTTTTCTTCCTCTACCCATGAGTCTATTGTGTAATGTTCTTAGAAAGATGATGAATTGTTGAGAAAAAAACGCAGGCCATGAGTCAATTATGTGAAATCGATTAAGAAGTTTATTCACTGTGCAATGTTGACTGAAGCGGTGTAGGCTGCAATTTTTTTTTATCTCTAGTGGGTCGTGGCCAAGGTCCCAGACCATTTCTGAGTGGTTTTCCGAGGAACTTTGATTTCGATTACCCATTTGACTTATCTGAATCAAATTTTGTCGATATGCTTACTCGCTTACTTGCTTGATATGCTCATTTTTTATTGATATGCTCATTTTTACCAGTACATGATTTCTTACTCGCTTGATATGCTCATTTTTTATTAATATGCTCATTTTTACCAGTACGTGATTTCTTACTCGCTTGATATGCTCATTTTTACCATTGCTAATGTTCTCTCAATCTGTAACAGGGATCCCTTCGAACAACATAAGAATGACGGCCAAGCCGTTCCTGAAGCTACATCCTTGTCGCCACATGCAAAGGATGCTTGTTGTGCAATGTTGATTGAAGTGGTGAAGGATCCAGGTTTTGATCTCTGGTCGACCGTGGAGAAGGTGCCTGACCATTTGTGAGTGTTTTTCCTGGGAACTTTTAGCATTCTTCTATATTTTTTTTCCACTTTTCTTCTATTTGTTTTCCCAATTTTCCCATCAGTCACTGCTTCAGTGGACTTTGAACTACTTTCTATGTGCATAGAACACACTATAATTGTTAATGCCGTGAGCTATCAACATTGAATCCTAGTCCTATCAAGCCTAGGTCATCTAATTGGTCATAGTTAATAAAAAAATGTTAGAAATCATTTAAGCTCACTAGAAAGTATGTGAACAAAGAAAAATCGGCCATGCAGAAGTGCCAACACAGAGGAGAGACCCCGAATTTATGATAGAAACATTCTCTTAGTGTGACCATAAAGTATGTGAACAAAGAAAAAACGACCATACAAGAAGAGCCAACATCTAGGAAGAGCCCCAGAATTAATGAAAGGGAACGTTCTCTTGGTGAGACCAACTACAACTACTCAAGCTTTTGTTACAAACTGAATCAAAAAAGATAGAAAATTAAAAATGCATAAGAATTTTTAAAAAAAAATAAAATTAGGTTAAAATTAAGATTAGGGTTAATACTTTGCACATATTAAAATAATGGATCAATATTATCTATACATTTTTAATCAATATTAAATATATAATATAAGTTTCATATTAAAGATTTAATATTACTTATATATTTAATAATTGATATTATTTTCTTCAAAAATAGTTTTGATATAATATTGCTTATATATTTAATAATTGATATTATTTTCTTCAAAAAATTATTTTAATTGATATTATTTTCTTCAAAAATTATTTTTTTGATATTAAGTTTTGGTGTGCAAATTTTGAATATCTTATTTAATGTAAAATGTATAACAAGTTTAACCTAAATTAGTCCTTTCTTTCTTCTATCATAGCCTATAGGCCTTCAACAAATTATATGGTTGTGCTACTATATTAACCATCACACTGGGAGAAGTCTGCTAAACACCGCGAGAAGAAGTCTAGGGTTCAGCAGCTATCCGCTGATAGCACGATCCAGCGTTCAGCCATGCAACAGCGATCCACCAATAGCACTATCTGATGCAGCAACCAATATATTATCTTGACCCATCTACATTAATTTTGGTTAGAGATATAACAATAATTTTACTAAGCAATATATTCTCTTGACCCATTTACATGAAAGAAGGTAATGAGCACATGTTAAATGTGGGATTTGAATAGAGATAATTTTACTAACCAATATATTATCTTGACCTATTTACATGAAAGAAGGTAATGAGCACATGTTATATATAACATTATATTATCTTGACCTATTTACATGAAAGAAGGTAATGAGCACATGTTATATATAACATGTGTGGGAATATAGGTAATTTTACTAATCAATATATTCTCTTGACCTGTCTACATGATAGAAGGTAATGAGCAGGTAATGAGCACATGTTATATATAACATGTGGGAAATGTTATATATAACATGTGGGAATATAGATAATTTTACTAATCAATATATTCTCTTAACCCGTCTACATGATAAAAGATAATGAGCACATGTTATATGTGGGATTTGAATAGAAATGGAAAATAATATTTCTTCTTTTAATAATATTTAATATTTATATTATATTGTAATAATATTTAATATTTATATTATATTGAAAAAATATCAGAATTTTCATTTTTTTTTTTATTTTTTTATAAATAATATGAGAATTGAATAGAAATGGAAAATAGTATGTTTTCCTTTAATAATATTTATATGGTATAATATTTATATTATATTGGAAAAATATTAAGATTTTTATTTCGTATTTTTTAATTCTTTTATAAATAGTAGATCCAAAGTTAAAATGGATATATAAAATTGTATTTATAACTATCATTTAAAATAACTTAAATAATATGTTGATTTTAATACACAAAAAATGGGATTTTGGTCCTCTTATATGTTAAAGAGTCTATATTTAGATTAATATCATGATCCAAAGTCATATACATAGTTTTAATCCTCATATTCATTCTTGTGGGGGTTGGAGTTTTAGTTTTAGACCCCAAATAATGTTTTGGAATTCATAAATTTAAACACATAGCAAATAAACATAATGCAATAAGAGTTGGTTCTCTCTTTCATATTTTGAATAGGAAAACATTCATGCATATATATAAATTTTTTAGAGATCAACAAATCTCTCAAAATTAGATCTAAATTGGACATATATCTATTTAACTGAGTATTCTTTATGCAAGACTCTATGAGTGATCTACCTACACTCTATTATTATTTTTTTGACTCTTTCAATCATCTACCAACACTCTATTTTTATGTGTGACACTATCAATCATCTGTAACACTATATTCCTACTTTGTATTGTCAACCTTTAAATCTATTGAAAAAAATTAAGATTTTCATTTCATATTTTTTTATTTTTTAAATTCCTTTATAAATAGTATATCCAAAATTTAAATGGATATATAATATTGTATTTGTAACTATTATTTAAAGTATCTTAAATAATATGTTGATTTTAATATACAAAATGGGGACCTTGGTACTCTTATAGGTTAAAGAGTCTATATTTAGATTAATATCATGGTCCAACGTCCTTTACATAGCTTTAATCCTCATATCCATTCTTGTGGGGGTGGGATTTTTAGTTTTAAACCCCAAATGATGCTTGGGAAATCATAAATTTAAACACATAGAAAATAAACATAATGCAAGAAGAGTTGGTTCTCTATTTCATATTTTGAATAGTAAAATATACATGCATATATATAGATTTTCTAAAGATCAACGAATTCTTCAAAACAGGATCTAAATTGGACACATACATATCTAACTGAGTATTCTCAATGCAATACTTTATCAGTGATCTACCTACACTCTATTCTTATTTTTTGACTCTTTCAATCATCTACCAACACTCTATTTTTACTGTCTGACACTATCAATCATCTGCCAACACTCTATTCTTACTTTCTGACATCTATCAACCTTCAAATATGTTGAAATTGTAACAATATGTCAGCAATTACATTTCTTCATTTATTTCTAACACTCCCCCTTAATGGAGAAATGAATTCTCTATGATAACTAGTATATATCTACATATTACAATTTTTGTCTTTCTCAATGGCTTAATGAATATATCATCCATATTCTCGTTTGTGTTACAATACATAAAATCAATTTATTTTGATTGAATATGTTCTCACACAAAATGATGTTGAGTTTCAATGTATTTTCATCTTGCATGATAAAATGGATTATTTACCAATTTCATTGAAATTTGATTGTCGCACTTGATAGTTGTAGGTACTCCTTGCCTTTCTCCCATGTCTTCAAGAATGTGCCTCAGTCAGATTGTTTCACAGTTATCACTGCACAATTCTTTGTTCTCGGATTCAATAGAGGACAATGAAGCAGTTAGATACTTCTTACTGCTCCAAGACACAATCTCGAATCCTATACTAAATGCATATCCAATGGTTGATTTTCTGTCATCTAGATCACATGCCCAATCAAAATCTAAATAAATTGCCAACTCAACATTCAAATAATTAGTGTATTCAATACCAAAATCAATAGTTACTTTTAGGTATAGAATGAATTTATTAGCATCTTTCCAATATCTCTCATGTGGCTCAATCATGAATTGACTAAGTATGCAATATCAGGTCTTGTTATGGTCAAGTAATTTGAAATTTCCCACCAATTGTCTATACAAAGTACCATTTACATATTTTTTATTAACATCAATGTAAAGCTTCGCAATTTGTTCTAATGGAGTAGACACTTGTTTATAATCATTCATATTGAATCTTTTGATAATTTCCTCTGCATACTTACTTTGAGTGATCAAAGTTTTACCATCTTCCTTCCATATATTAATGCCTAAACAACAATGCATCTCTCCAATCCTTCATTTCAAATTCCTATGATAGTTCTCTTTTGATTTCATCAATCAAACTTGTATCATTTCATGTTATGATTAAATCATCAAGACACAATAAAATAAAATAAAAAATCCCCATGTTCATCTTTCTTTGTGTAAAGTTTTGGATCACTCTTACTTTTTATGCCACCTTGCTCAAAGAAGAAGTTATCAATTTTCATTTACCATGATTTTGGAGCTTGTTTGAGACCATATAGTCCTTTCCTTAACCTGCATACAATATGTTCTTGTCCTTTCTTTACAAAACCTTCTGGTTGAACAAATTACGCTTCTTATTTTAATTCACCATTCAAAAATGATGACTTGATATCCATCCAATTTAACTCCCAGCTATGTTTAGTGGATAATGCAATCGTAGGTATAATGGTGTTCATTTTAGCTACAAGTGCAAATGTGTGCTCATAATATTCCTTCCTTTTTTTAAATTCATTTTGCAGCCAATATAGCTTTAAACTTGTCTATACTACCATCAGAATTGAACTTAGATTTGTAGACACATTTTGAACCTATAGGAAATTTACTTTTAGGTAGTTCAATTATTTCCCAAGTGTCATTTTTCATAATGGAATCATATTCCTTTTGCATAGCATTCATCCATTATTTATTATCCTTTTA
>ML837605.1:14581-25611 GCA_009831015.1 Picea engelmannii | reverse complement strand
TAATCTAACTAACTTGGCTAAGATTAAACAGTTTATCCAAGCTTTATTCACTAATCCTATCAGCATAAATTCAAAAGACTTGACCATGGTTAGAATCTATGGATCAAGACATTCTTATTGCATGGGGTTCATCATTCTTCTTTTCATACCCTATTTTATTCTTTCTTTCTTTCTTTTTATTTTCTTTCTTTTCTTTTCTTTTTGTAAATTATTTGAAGAATGAAATATTATTTACAACCCAAAATACAACAAGAGTAAAAAATTTCCAGTCACCAGTTGATCCTATGAAACATAGGGTTATAACAAAGCCCAACCACCGGAGGAATAGCCAGAACCACAGGATTGGCTTGAGCTTGCAAGAAAACCCATCACATCCAAAGTACAACAAAACAAGAAAACAAATCACCAGGAACCACCGCATCATCAAACCAAAAGAGAGCCCTTCAGGGAAAACCAGAGCCGAGGTCGGCTTGGCTCTGTAGCCACTAAAAGAAGGAACTACCAACGATAGCAAGGGAACAACACAGAAGAGAGTGAGGTATGCGACTGAGGAAACCCTAGCCGTAGACCACCCGAGAGAAAAAAACCTGAGTAACAAAAGAAAAAATATATCTTTTAATCGCAGGATATGGTTTAACACTTGTAATAAATAAACACCATTTGTGTATGCTTAGTTCTCCTATACTAGAATAGTTGGGGATATTATGCTTTCTTTGGACAATAGACTTTAATGAAAAAGTTATGAACTGGTTTAATATCACATTCCAACCAAAGGGATGGTTGTACAATCTCTTTTGTTGTATATAATAAATTAATACTCTAGTTTTTTTAGTTTAAAAAATAAATAAACACAATTTGCATACGTGTGCTTATATATATATATATATCCAATTTGCAAACAAATCTATGATAAAAAATATGGATTATAATATCTAGTGTTATAATAAATCAATTATACACCAAATATAATTTAGATGATACGAAAATAAATATATATAAATTACACACACACACACACATATATATATCATCTTTTGAAATGGATACATACCAATCAATACGATGATTTCTATGAACATACATACGAACTAATTCAATTAATCAATTCGGTGGCCTCTATACACAAGAAATATATCTATTCATTTGCCTCTATAAACTTACTTAGGATTAAGTCAACACCACAATCTTATAGAAGTATCCAGAACAATACATTAACACAACAACCTCAATTGAGCGATGTACACAGAAGTTCAGTCAGTGATATATACATATGTATATGCTCCCACAGAGCGACACACACAAGGATTCAATCTGGTAATATATATGTACTCCAACATAGCGATACACACAAGTATTTAATTTGGTAATATAGGTGTATATGTATACGCTCCAACAAAATAATACAAACACAAGGATTAATTCGGTAATATATGTGTATGCTCCAATAGAGGGATACACACAAGGATTAATTTGATAATATATGTATATATAATAATAATAATAATAATAATCTATTTTTAAGGTCACGGCCAAGCCATCACACCAAATTGGTGTATGAGACCCCCTTGTTTGTGGGACAAGGGACCCCCCTCCGCCCATCGATTTGACTGGTAAAGTCTACGAAGGTATACATACCCTACCCCCCTCTGGATTTGAACCTGTGACCTCTTAAGAGGAAACACATGTTCTTAACCATTAGGCCCACTCAGGCTCAAGCTGTATATATGTAAACGATTTAACTGAGAAGTATACACAGGAATCAATTCGATATATATATATATATATATATATATATATATATATATATATATATAAGACGTAACTCAATTACACAACTTTATTTTAACTTTTAACCATGAAATATATGGGTAATTTTACTTTTTTAACTATGCATCAAACATTCATAAATTATCACAATAAGGATTTTATACATGAAAATAAAATAAATATATATAAACAAATGCACCACAAACTATATTTTCAACACTTAATAAAACAAAGATTTCATTTAGAATCATTAACAATCTTATTCAAAATGGAATACAAGAAATATCCTAAATGAATTTATTGCTTATAAACTTGGAATTTGAGCCCAAATCTTGTTTGTTTCAATTAGTCCGTAGTTGAATAGCCTATGGATACTCTTCTTCCCCAAGGACCCCCAAGCTATAATGAGGTTGTATGAAAAGTACTAATTTAGCAAAATGAGAGAACAATGAAGCTTCAAACTTGGAAGAAAATCCCCTTGAACACTCTTCAATAGACTAAACTCTTCAACAATCACCAATATCAAGTGAAGTATTACAACAACCATCCAACATTAGGGTGGAAAAATTATCCATTATCTAGCTCAAACCTCCATTTTATAGGTTGTGTAGTTCAAGCCACTTGTCCATCTTATGTACAAATGTAATTTTGTATTTTATTAATTACATATTATTCACCCACCCATGTATCACTCACATGTTTCTTATTTTTACTCCTACATGTTACCTTGGTCTCCTCCTCTTTTCCTATTTCTATTTGAATTTGAATTCCTTGTTCCTCATTCTTATCCTTGATTCATAGGTGCACCAGTACCTAATTTAGAGTTAACTAAAAATTGTCTCTTTTTCATTTCAAGCACTTTCTATAATTTTAAATGAGATATTTTATTTCTTTATGTATGAAATGTACTAATATATATGATTTACTAAATCAATCAACCATGGATTTAACTTTTCTTAAACTTGATAAAAATGCACATGCTAAATCAACCATATTTTCACATGCTTAGTCCATTATATTTTAATGTATACTCAACCACTTTAACCAATACCGAGGGTGTCATGCTTCTTTTTATCACTTAGAATTGGACCACCTAGAACAAAATTCGAAGTGCATCGAAATACCCTAACAATAGTATGGATACCATGACATAAAACCCAATTTTACATCATGTTCCCTCTTATTAACTTATAGGAACCCCTTTTTTAAAGTTAATTTCATTCAAAAAGGCATAAAACCCAATGTTACATAATAATCCTCTTAATTAACTATAGGAACACCTTTCCTAAAGTTAATCTCACTTAATTAAGTCATAAAACATTTTTGTGACTTTTCCCTCCTATTTTCAATTTAAAAAAGGAAAAATAATGAGAGAAATCTCATTTTTTTCCTACAAAAGTACGAGAGGTTTGCCCCCATTTCATAATCTCACTCATTTTCACCCATCCATTCTCTTGCTCTCCATTTTCCATCATTGTAGATTTCTTGCCCTAAATTTGCTCCTACATCCTTGAAACCCTAGTTTTTTTAGGAGCATGTTCATGTTGCATCCATCTACAACCAAAGGAGAGAGTAGCCACACACTCAAGGAAATCAAAGAACCCTCCCAAGGAGAGGCCACCAAAAGATCAACATCTTCAAGGGTTCTCCACAGATGTTATTGTATAGATCTACCATTTGGGAAATGGATAATTTGTTTATTTTTTGAATTATTGGTTGTCCCTATCTCTTTCTTTAGTGCATTTCATTTTTTATTTGAAAAATATTTTGAATCTTAGAGTAAATATTCCCATGGAAAGCTATGATTTTTTAGTTTTCTAACTTATTTGTTTGTGATCTTGAAACAACCACAAGGTTTGCAAATTTGCTCACTTTGTTTGCATATTCACACCAATAGAATGACAAATCCACTGGGAATCTAAGCCAATCTCAAGATCCTTGGATGTGAGAGTGTGGTAAATGGTTGATTTCTCATTTTTATTTGGTTTTATATGATTTTTTTAGGGCTTTTTGACCTCCTGTAGATTTCAGTGTTGTGTTTGCAAGTAATGAGGGCTGGAAACTGTTGGAATATTCAAGAATACTAAGACGGGTGATGAATCAATATTGATCACTTTTTACCAATTTCAACCATAACGTTAAGTTATCAACAATTACATTCACTTATGATTGCATTTAACATATCATAAACATATAACCACATATGCACAATGCACAAAAGTTTTATGTGGAAACCCAAATGGGAGAAAACCACATAACGCTTTTAAAAATATATCTTGAATATTACATCCACAGGGAGCACCAACTTCCAATATTCTTCAGCACCACCTAGAAGGAGGCACCAACCCCCTATTTACAAGCTCTAACCTGAAGGAATCTATAACTCCCTAGATTCTCCAGCACCAACCCCCTATTTATAGGATCCAACGGAAGGAAGCTCCAACTCCCTAGATTCTCCAACACCAACTAGAAAGAGGCTCCAATCCCCTAGTTTATAGGCTCCAACCTGAAGGAAGCTTCAACTTCCTATATTATCCAACACCAACTGGAAGGAGGCTCCAACCTCCTATTTTTATGAGCACCAACTCAAAGGAAATTGCAACTCCCCTGCAAGCACCAACCTACTATCTGAAGACACCAATCTTCCCGTGCACCACCCAACCTACTAGAAAAATAAATAAGATATTCAACCTGTCACTGTAACTGTCACTAATATTGATACGTCATCATCATCAACTTTTCACTATCACTAATCATCATTATCAACCTGTCACTGTTACTATCACTGATACTGATGCATCATCATCATCAACACTGGTTCAACCTCACACAACTTATGCCAATATCACCAATAACATCCTCCAATTCATATGCCCAATGTCACCATGATATGCATCAACAATATTCCAAGATATGCATCAAACCATGTGCCAAGACCTCCAAGATATCCCTCATATGCCAAAAAAACCTCCAAGACATGCCTCAAACATGTACCAAAATATCCAAGAAACAAACCTCAAACATGTGCCAAAACATGCCTTAAGCATGTGCCAAAAAATCCACCATATGCTTCAAACCATGTAACATAACCATCAATATATGTAATAACCATGTGCCAAAGGTATGTGCCAAAATATGTCTCATGCATGTACCAAAATCTCTAATATGTGCAACAAATCATAAGCCATGATCTCTAAGATGTACAACAAATCATATGTCCAAAATCACCAAGACATGTCTCTAGCCATGTGCCAAAGACCTCCAATATATGCTTCAAAGAATATACCAAAACTCTCAAGGTATAACCATCAAAACATACATAAATACATACCTTTAATCATCCTAGTGTATAAGATCACAGACCAACAATCCTTCTGTTGAGTTGAGAAAAAGGTATAAATATTCTCCTCATTGCTATGGTTTATGATACATTCTTGATTAACTTTTCTATTGATTCAAAGTAATTAGGAAATAAAATGATTAAAAAGTCTTTTAGAAATAATATTGTGTGATGTTAGATATTTTCTGAAATTTGGTTTGAATTGTTGTGATTTTATGCAAAAAATGGACAATTGTTGTTACCTCAAGATAATTAAAGAGATCCTGAAGATACATAAGCCATTGAAGATCGAAGGAATCATGCATAAAACAGTTTTAAATAAGATTGACTATTTATTTTTTAATCCTCATAAATAGTAAAATCGATCCTGAGGATCTCTCGATCCTTGGGATAGTTTAATTTACTTATTTCATTGTAATATATAAATGATAGTGAACAATAGAGAGATACCCAAGAAAATTTATCCAAGCATTCGGATCTCTGAATTGGTTGACATTTTGTACATCAGTCCATTGTAAATGATTTACCAGTTATGGAATTAATGAAAGCCTTGAGAGTTTTGATCATCTTTATGTATTGATTTTTTAGTAGCAGTACCTTCTGAAGACCGTGGGCCCAGTTGGAAGGAGTTAGTGTCTCATCTGCAATCGTATCAATTCTATTTTAGTTCTGTGATTTGAATTTCCTGGCAACAGTTAAGATAAATTCGCGAGTGTGTTGATTCTTTTATGAACTAGTTATGTGGTTCATTTGCAGAGAATAGATGTTTCGCTTGAAGGTTATTGATTGTTGTTCCATTTCCAGTTGTTGTTAGTTTATCATTTGAGAATTCCTTTCATTTTCGCATACGTTGTTCCTTTTATCAAGTTCACATTTGTTGTTCCTTTCTCTTAATTCACATTTGTTGTTCCTTCTTAAATATACAGTAGATCACGGTTCTTTTCCAGCAGGTTAATTAGTCATTGAGAGATTGATTCATTAAGTGATTGTGTAGATTGAATTATTGTTTCTTAGATAAATGAATTCAACAAATTGATTGATGCTTTGACTCATGGTGTGTTATTGATCAAATTGCAATTCTGTTAAGTGAGTTATTAGTTTCATATTTTTAATGAATGTGTGAAGACTTGATTATTGCAGTAATTTAGATAGACTCAAATTTGGTTTAACTGAATTATCTACACGATTTAAACCTCTACAACTATCTGCATAGACTTTGCTAATATTCTTGAAAGAAAAGACAAATCCTCGGTTGATAAATTAATGTCAGACTAAGGTTGTTTTTAGGACATATTTAGAGCCCAACATTTTGGCGTCGTTGTCGGGGAGAATGTCAAAGATAGCATAGGTTGCGTCTCTGGAGGATGAGGTATTGAAAACGGAAGGTACAAACCTATGTAGGAAACAAGTAAAATGCTTGTGCCAACACCTACCTTCAGTTGATGCATAGAGGTTATATAGGTGCATAGAATTTGTGTCAGTGTGTATGACTAAGAAGAAAGAACCTGAAGAAAAAAAATCCCCACCAAAAAATACAAAATCCCAGGGCCCGGTGCCCCTTTGAAGGAGCACTTTCATAGACGAAATTATCCAAAAATTTGAATCTCAAGCCTCGGTTGGACCTCGAAAAGGTTCTACCCGAATCCCTCAAGCAACAATTTCACCAACTGCAGCTCATGATGAGGTTCAAAGCATAACTGAAGGGACTAAACAAAGATTCCAAAATACACATACTCCACTTTCCAGTCCTTTAGATGAGGGAAATTGTTGTAATTTGAAATAAGGATAAGGGGAGACCAGTGGAATTGCTGAGGCAAACCCATCACCACCTGAACCTAGATCTATTGTGATCCTGATAGGAGAAGGAATACTTGAAATCCTAGATATAGGTAGTGCGATTAAATCTCCTAGGGGACCAAGTAATCAACCACCCCGAATAGAACACCCAGACCAAGAAATCCTTGAAGGCTATTGGCACATCTTCGACCAAATGGCACAGCTAAATCAACTGTGAACCTAGACTTCCACTTTGGAATATACTATAGTTGATCTGGTTGCTAATGCCCCAATGAAATCCATTCCACTGCAGAATCTTGCAAGCTTCCATGGATTGATATTAGAGGACCTTGATGCATTCTTATTCGAGTTTGATTTCCTGTGTAGAGGCTATGCCTACACCTCTAAACCCCAGAAACTGAAACTATTTCCTTCCACCTTGAAAGGAGAAGCTTTACGATGGTTTATGGGACTAGGAGGAGGAACTATAAATTCATGGGATGAAATGAAACAAGCCTTCCTTACAAAATATCAAGATTATTGTAGAACCAAGGATTTAAAGGATGAAATATTTAAAATGAATGTAAAAGAAAATGAAAAATCAGAAGAATATATTGAAAGGTTTCAATATAACTTGCAGAGATCACCTTACGGTACACTACCAGGTGAGGTACTTAAAGCCACTCTAATAAAATGTATGAAGGATGAATGGGTAGAAACATTGAATTTAATGGGAAAAGGTGATATTTATCAAGAAACTTATGATAACATTGTCCAATTGTGCATTAAGTGTTCACGTGGAAGTACACGAACCAGATCAGGAATACGGGCTCCCATCACCAGGAGTAGTAATATTACTAGCGGGAGTGTTACCCGAGCATAAATTGGTAATCTTTTAGAAAATTTTAAAATAGACATTTTGGGTACTCTGAATACACAATTGGATGTTCTGTAGGTTAAACAGAAACAAGCAGAAGCAGAACATTCACTGGCCATATTTTGTCCACGATGCATAAGGAAACATGGTTCGAGGGAATGTCCCTTGGATGTGGTTCGGATTTGCGCCATTTGTGCCAAAGACCATGAAACAGAGAAATTTCCATCACTCCCAAGACTAAAAGTTGTCTTTAAAGAAGCAAAAGAGGAAACAAAACCAGTATATATGATGGCTCATCATCTCCAGTGGCAAGCCCGACCCCCCAAGTACGCTACAAGATCCTTCTTCTTTCTTTTCTGGACAGTATAATCAACAACATAATTCTGGAAACACATGGCAGGTCCAACAATTTGCTAACCCCACCTGGAAGTCCGAACAATATCCTACTTCACCCTGGCCAAATCAAACAGTTGTTAATCCTACTTGGCCCAACTTACAATACCCTATCCCATTTTGGTAGAATTCAAATAATAACTCATATCCTTCACAGTGGACTAACACAGCTGCCCAAACCCCCAATTGGAATCAAAATTGGCAGCACCCCATGGGACTGACCAATCAACCCATGGGAATGGCTCCTCAAGCTCAACCCACTTTAAAAGCTCCACTTCAGTCTTCAATTACACTAGAATCCTCAACCTCAAATGTGCCCTCAATTACCAGCTCAACCCAACCCAAATCCTAATAACATACCAACCCATCTCTTATAAATTGTCGAGAATTTGGAGGGTGAAACAAATTCTATAGGGTGCACCAAACTTCGATCGAGATCAGGGCATGTAATTTCTCTTGAGGAAAGCAACGTTCATCAAGAACAGGAAAATGAAAATAATATACAACCAACAATAAAACCATCAACTGTGGTCATAACGAAAGAAATAGAACATGGGGAAAACACAGTCGAGCAGCAAAATCCTGATGAAGACGTAATTCATCCTCCCCTGTTTCCTGAGAGGCTAATGATAGAAAAAATAGATGTATATCCTAACTTTGATATCATCAGGGAACTAAAGAATCTATGTGTTAAAATTCCACTCCTCGAGGCTTTACAAGACATCCCAATTTATGCAAAAACAATTAAAGAATTATGTGGAAAGAATCCTGGAAGGAAAACTAAGAATCCATCAAATGTTCACGTGGTAGGAACTTTGTTCGATATTATTCTAGGCAAGCAGGAGCCAATCAAGTACATAGACCCAGGGAATCCCCTGGTAACAGTTCAGATATAGGGTTATTTTTTTCCAAATACACTGGTGGATTTGGATGCAGCCATCAATATTCTGACCATCGAGACCTGTAATGTCCTGGGTATCACCTCCTTCAAACCCACTTCAATTATGTTAGAATTGGATGATAAATCGATGGTTAAACCAGTGGGCACATTACAACACGTACCAATATCGGTCGACTCTTGGGAATACCTAGTTGATTTCCTAGTTATCAACCCAAGAAGTAGACTCGATGGACACCCATTTATATTGGGACGACCGTGGTTAGCAACAATAGATGCATACATAGGATGTTGCACATGCAACATGAAAATTTCTAGAGGAAGTGCTACAAAGAACCTTATCATGTATCCTCCAGATAAACCAAGTCTGTCTGTCATACATCATCAGTTGCAACCACCTAGATATCCAGAAGAAAACCTATGATCTCCTCTCACACTGGAAGAAGCTCTTGGGCTCAAAAACCAACTAGAAGATGATGTGATCAATAGCTTCATTAACAACCCAGTCGTTATAAGAACCCAACTTGTCAAATGATAAAAGTTGTTTTAGGTAATGAAGCACAAGGAGATCCTTTGGAAGAATTGATGGAGCAACATACTCCCACTACTGTTATCCATAACAACATTTCAGTTGAAATTGCATGAGGAAGATTTCTGAATATTAATGCCAATTTGAATAAAAAACAACAACAAAAATTGATTCAGATTATTTCTAAATATCAACACGCTTTTGCTTGGGAGTATCCTGACATGAAGGGCATTGATCCCCAACTATGCACAAAGAGTCTTTGTCTGAGTCTTAGAGTTTTATAGTTCGAGCAGTGTGTATCCTCTTCACTCTCCTTCGGGAACTTGTGAATGAAAAACACTGATCTCAAGTGTACTGTTCCTATAATATAGTCTCTGTCTATGCTATATGATCCTACTCTGTAAAATTGGTATCAGAGCCATGTGTCTGTAAGTGCATGCTATCATGCATATGTTGTAATTTGAGATTTCAGTGGATTAATACAAAGAAGTTTGTTCTGAAGTGATACTGTTTTGATATGAGCCTTGTATCTGAAGTGTATGATTGTGAGAAGTGTAAATGCTTAGTATTGAGTGAAGTGATCTACTTGACTGTGGTCTCTAGCAGTTGTTGTAGGACACGTAATCCAGTCGTTAAAGCCGAAGAAAGGCATGGAGTGCCACAAATTCCTTTTCCCATAGTAAGTCGGATCTTACCTCTCAATATATTTACTTACCTGTAATATATTACGTATACTGTCAGAAGTTGCAGTAGTTGATAATGGCTTCACAGAACAACAAATCTTATTTTGATCTATCAGCTGAAGTTAAATATAAACCTACTAAGTGGTATAAACATTTTCTAAGTCAGTCTACTCCGTCCAAGTCTCTCTATAATACTAGATTAATTGCTCAAGAATATGAGCCAGATATAAATTGGAGGATGCTTGAGATAGAACCCTAAATTTTTTATGACTTGCCAATGTTTAAGTTTCATGCATCCACTCTTATTAGATATTTCTCTGATAATGTGCCTCTCTCTCTCGGTCAAACCCTTTATCAAATCCCACTCATCCAACAAGATGATATAGATTGGGGTTTAGAACATGGGTATCAATATGTCCATCTCAGACTCATATAGTTTGGAATTAATCTGTTAGTCAGACCTGGTTTAAATACATCTATTCTCAATTGCATAATCGACTCACGGCATAATAATTTCTCTGATGCATTAATATCTGGATTCCAAGCTCCTTTGCATAATGGCCCAGTTTGGTCGTCGGCCTTACCAATATTTCAAGTTTCTCTGACCGACCCTTACATTTCCACTCTCCTTCAAGCCTATGTACAATTTTCTGGTTTCAATATGGTTGAAGCTTCTAATATTACCCAACTTCATACCACTACCTGTGTTCACTTTGTTTCTACAACAATGCCAATGCTAAATCCAAAGTTACTCCAACGCACTACCT
>WSFP011300446.1:0-45178 GCA_009831015.1 Picea engelmannii | reverse complement strand
ATTGAAAGTTATCATTTCTTTGTTTTGCACTACTACTAGAATGGTTATAATAAGTTCCTTCAAAATCATTCATAATAATTTAAAAAAAACATTATTTTTGATCAACTTTCCACTTCTTGTTGTTTCCACCTAAAAGAAAACATGTAACTAAAGGAAGATTGAGAATGTCTCATAACCAAAATAGAAAAAATATTAAACCCATGGTGCAATAGATGGCCACGTAGTGGTGGTCTTGTTCTTGAGGCCATTCTCATCTATTCGATGTCTCAATATTGGATCTAGAAAGAAATCCTAGACAAAAATTAACCAACTCCATGAAATATTTATATGGGAAGACAATCAAGAGAATAAATGAATGAATTTTGTCTTTTGGAAAAACATGGCCATCACTAAAATTCAAGGAGGCTTGGGTTTCAAAATTATTTTTATTTTTTCCAAAGCCTTGGTAACCAAGAAAATTTGGATACCCATTCAAGCAAAGGGTTTCTAAGCACACATAATGAAGGAAACATATCTCTAACATATCTTGTTTGAAAATTTGATCTATTCCCCAAATAAAAAAGTTGAGTCGTCTTTCATAATTTCGAAAGACACCATTGCAGCTTGCCCCCTAATTGGAAATTAGTAATCTGGAGGATTGGAAACAAAGAGAAGGTCTAGTATGTTTGTGACCCCTAGGTGACATGTAAAGAAGAACATTGGCTACCCATACACCCCTTGGTGGGAAGTAAAGACGGACATTGGATACCCATACCCCTCATCCTTAATTTCAGATCAAAAGTTTTTTTTACTATAAATATCAAATTACTATAGGGAAATCATTGAATTCCATGCAAAAACAATGTCTTACCTAGAGAGAATTGGGTATGTGACATTCCCAACACATAGGATGGGCCATGCCACACAACACTCTCCCAATTACAACTCTAACACCACATTGTAGCATCCCCACACTCTTAACTCAGTAATGCTATAGGAAAATTTTATGAAGTCTGGTAGCATTTAAGCAATTGATATATTTCTACAATTACTCAGATTAATGCAGATAACAACATCTATATGAAAATACAACATATACCGAAAACCCCATAAGAATAATTGGATAAATATTAACATAACACATAAATTAACACAAATTAAACACTTATCTTTAGTAAGAAAAACACCAATTGCATGCAAACCTTCCACGTTTCTCCCAGCCTTAGACCACACCGCTCATAAACTCTTAGTAGTCGGTCAGCCCTAATTATATATAATAGATATTGAGAGAGAGAGAGAGAGAGAGAGGGAGAGGGAGCACCAATATACTTGGTGCATTGCAACAATACTCAACAAAAACGCGCAATGGAGAGAAAAATACCTAGAAAACAGAAGCAAATGTGATCAACTATACCAGAGAGAGAGATGCCATTTAATACTATGCATAAAGATTCCATTCCTCAACATTATTTGTAGTTAGAGTAGACATTGCTGATTTATTTTTTGTCGTGTCATGCACACTTATACTAGCGAGGGTTATTTCTGCAGCATGCGACTGACAAACAATGAATCACTAACTTATTTAGGAATCTCCTTGATCAACTATATTGGCCAAGGATTTTTACAAAAATATGGATTGAACAAAACTAACACGGACAATAACTGACATAGTCAGTATTATTTAGTAATGCCTTGCTCAAATAGACCAACGAGAAAAGATTATAATAGTAGTTACTGACTGAATGCTAATTATATTCTATTGTTTGGCCTAGGAAGGTGGATGTCCTTCTTGATGGCCCAATTCCTCCATGTTTAGATCTAGAAGAATTCATACTTCCGCCAACAACTAAGTAAACTTTCGGTGTAGTTTCTCAGTTGTCATCCACTTGGCCTACGCTAGAGTTTATCTCTCCTTTCCGACTAGATATGAAACATGTTGTTGTTGACAGGTGGTCATGGTCTACATATCCATAATTATATCATGCAGTAGAGGAGGTTAAAATTCAAGAATATTTTCCATTGGATGTTTGAATGTCACTTCGTCTTCGAGAATTGGTGGCTCCAACAACTTTAAGTTGTTGATGTTGAGAACATCATGTATTCCCAAATTTGTTGGAAGTTCCAAACGATATGCATTATCTCTAGTGCATTCCAAGATTGTATAGGGTCCATATAGAAAGGGATGCAATTTTTGATGATGTTCTTTGAAGTGTTTTTTATCAAATTGTAGCCACACTCAGTCCCCTGGTTGAAATGTCAAGGGAGTACGATGTTTTTCATGACACTACTTGGCATGATCTTGTGTTTCTTTAAAGGAAACTATAACTTGAGTGTGTTTATGTGATAAATTATGAACAAAAATCTGGGCAGCCTATTTTTCTTGGTGTTGGTTTGATGATCCATATGGAGCCAAAATGAGGGGCATCTCTGTGGGTTCAATGGGATGGAAGCCAAGAAAAACCTCGAAAGGAGAAAAAATAGTGGAAGAGTGTGTGGCCCTATTGTAGGTGTGTTGTATGATATGGAGGTAAGAATCCCACTTCTTATTCTTTACGAAATAGTTGTGAAGTGCATATACCAAGGAATGATTTACCACCTATGTTTGACCGTCGGTTTTCAATTGAAAAGTCGTAGAAAAACAAAGGTGACACTCGAGTAAAGTCCAGAGAGTGATCAAAAAAATTCAAAGGAAGAAAGAATCTCTATCAGAAATTATGCTACTGGGTAGTCTGGAGTGTGGCCAAATATGTTAGAAGAAGAGATCAGAAGTTTGAGAAGTGCAAGTGGTCTTATGGGATGGGAGGAAGATTTCCATTTTCTAGAAACAATGGAGAATGAAGATAATGGTATCGTGCTTTCGCAATGTGGTAGGCAGGCCACCAAAAAGTCCATAGAAATACATTTCCATGCATGGGAGGATATGAGTAAGGGTTGATATTGATCATGCTTGTGATTAGAATATTTACTTTGAGAGCATAGTAAACATGTGAGAATAAAGCGTTCCACCTGTCTAGAAATAGATGGCCAATAGAAGTGGCATTGTAGGTTGAGAATTGTTTTGTATGTACTGAAATGTCTACCAGTGGAAAAAGCATTTGCCTCTTTGGTAAGAATCAGGTGATCCTCATATTGTAGGATGAAAAGTTGGTTCAGGTGATAGAGCCATCCCTCCAAGATGTTATAATCAATAAAATGAGTTTGATTGATTGTTGTTGGTTGTGGCAGGGATGCCCAAATGTCTTTAAGCAGCGTATCTATTTCATACATTTGTTTCCATGCGTCATATGTGACGCAGGCGTGCACCCCATGGCATGTCCACTCGAAGGACCCTTTACTTCTTTCCTGGCACAAAGAACTCAAAGGTTCTCTATTTCCCTATCGGGAAATATTTCACCCACAGATATCTCTTCAGGGACTCCCCTTCTTCTATCGGGGTTTGACGCCTGCGATGTTCTGGAAACCTGGATCACCGATCTCTGACCTCCGATGTGCTACTTTCGTTTCTTTAGCCCCACCGGGCTAAGCCTTTAGTCCACACGACTGGCTCCTATAAGACTGTAGCCTTATGTTTCTTTCCATCCGGGTTTCTATCTTCAACAATCTCGACGTGCTTAAATGCATGTTAGCCTCCTACTATAGGCTCCGAACCATATGACCTTTGAATTGTGACCAAGGTCTTATCCCTTATCAGGGTTCGGGGTTTCGCATGTCGAAATGCACCAAACATCTTGTCAACAGAATCCCCGATTTCTCGATCACTTCGATCTCGGCCACGCGTCCTCTAGGATGGACGGTTCTCGTTGCTCCTCGCTATTTCGCGGTTCGCAAAACCAAAGTGCATGAACACTTTGTCACCGATATCTTCGATATCCTGATGAACTCCAAACACCGATTCTCCATTAGGCTGACACCTGGCTTCCACTACGCGCCTCCCTCCTACCTGACGTATTGACAGTTGGCTGCACAATTGAACCTTCCTCCTTTTTCGGGATTTCGCGTTTTGTGAAACCAAACTGCAGGGGTTTCTTACCTTCGAAATCCCTGATGCTCCGAAATACGACTCCTCGAAATCTCCTGACATGCATCCCACTGATGGACAGTTCTGATCTTGTCGGGATATCGCGGATCGCGATTCCAAGGGGCAAGATTTCTTCACTTCCGGAATCCCGATAACTTCAATATCTCGATGACTATTTAGGGATTCTCCTCTTCTCACTAGGGATTAACCTCGGTATAACTCCTGCCATATCTAATGGTTGACAGGACTTTGCGAAACCTCCTCAAAGGATTTCGTCCATCCGTTCCTCCTTTTCGCAAATCCACGGGGTGACTGAATGCCTCCTTACGAGACTGGCTCGCCTACTCGCCAACCTGTGACATCCTTGCAACTTCAAGTCGCACTTGTCTATGCTGATTTTCAGTAACTCAGAGGCCTATCCTTCCTGATCTTCTCACGCTTTCAACCTCAAAGAGGTTTACTGCATGCACTCCTTGCGGCGTTTCTCAGCCACGTCTAAGTGTTGAGTTCTTTTGACTCTGCGCACACCTGCAACAACAATCCTTCAATACTTCAATCAGTTTCATGACTGAGACTCTCCTTAGCCTGTGCACTCCTTGCATGGCTCGTGTAACCCAATTTCACTCCTGGGTGAATGAGAACAAGAGCTAACTATCTGAGCCTTCTTTCAACGCACTCCTTGCGGACGACTTCAACTGCACTCCTTGCAGGAATCCTTGCTCAGATAGAGAAACAATTGTGACTCACTCCACTTCCTCTTACATTTCAATCTCAACACATGAAATCATACACCCATCATAATAACAAATGCATAACCGAAAGTAATTACTCATGAGCATAGCATTCAACACACATACACAGAGAATAACACGACAGACATAAACCTGAATCAACTTCTTCTATTAATTCAAGATCTGTACATGGGTGTTCTTCTACAGTTCTCTGCTTCTCTCCTATGCTCTGCATTCTTCTAACTCTTCCTGAATTATCAACAACTACTACAATGATACAATGAGGGTGTCTATATCCATTCTCCCTCTTTCTTCTAGAACTGTCTAATCTAATATTCAATTCTACCTACTTACATTTACTACTATAAATGACTCTGTCTATCTCAGACGAGAGCGGGGCACTCAAGATCTGATTTACATTTTACCAAGGCGCCTTCATTAAATGATCTCATTTATGTTTGGCCCGTCAACTTCAAGGGAAATTCAAAAACTTGCGCTGGACGTCTTCCAGTTGTCCTCTGCTTCCACATTGGCTTGCTTGTCGTGAGGGATGCTCTTGCATCATACTCCCTCGCTTGAAAAATTTCATAGGCTCTTGTCCATGAGCTCCTGCATGGTCTATCCATGCTTTTGTATCACTGCTTCAGTCTCCCAGCTGGCATATTCAACTGGATGGCCCTTCCACTTGACCAAATATTCAAAATATTCTGTCCTTCTGGTCTTCTTACCCACTCGTTTATCCAATATATGCTCCATCTGTGGCTTCTCTGCAACTGGCATTTGCTTCTGCCACTGAACCTCTGGTTGTTCACTACTTGCAGTCTCTGTTTCCCCAGTTCTGTATGGGTATAAATCTGCGACATTGAATATCGGAGAAATTCCGATCCCATTGGGTAACTCAATCTCATAAGCATTTTCTCCCATTTTCTTCAAGACCTTGCACGGTCCGATTTTCTTCATCTTTAGCTTGTTGTATGCTCCTCTCAGGAACGTTTATTTCCTCAGATGTGCCAGAAATAGATCACCAACTTTGAACTGAAGTTGTCTCCTATGTTGATCGGCTCTGCACTTATATTCTTGGCTTGATTTTAGCAGTCGCTCCTTCACCTGGCTATGAAGTTCCTTCATCGCTTCAGCGAATTCTTCTGCACTAGCACTGCTAGTAGCAGTCTGTTCTGAATCCCTCAATTCAGAAACTCCTCTTGGCTGTATCCCATAGACGACCTGAAACAAACTTTTTCCTGTGCTCTGATTTACTAAGTCATTGTATGCAAACTCTGTCTGCGGCAATACATTGTCCCAACTGCTATGGTGCTCTGTCACCAAGCTTCTTAGAAAGTCTCCCAAACTTCTATTGACCACTTCTGTTTGTCCATCCGTCTGAGGATGATAAGCATAACTAAACATCAAGTTAGTCCCTAGCTTCTTCCATAATGTCCTCCAAAAGTGCCCTATGAACTTTGTATCTCGATCCAAAACAATACTTCTTGGTAAACGGTGAAGTCGAATGACTTCTTTAAAAATAGATTCGCGATGTGCGTCACATCACTAGTTTTCTGACATGGAATGAAATGTGCCATCTTGGAAAATCTATCCACTACCACAAAGATCGAATCAAATCCTCTTTGTGTCCTTGGTAATCCCAATATGAAATTCATGCTAATTTCATCCCACGGCTTCTCAGGTATGGGCAATGGTTGATAAAAACCCGCATTCTGCTTCCTTCCCTTAGAATGTTGGCAAATCCTTCATCTCTCTGCAAACTTTTTGACCTCTGACCGCATCGCTCGCCAAAAGTATGACTCGCTCAGTTTCACGAATGTCTTATCATGACCAAAGTGCCCGATCAATCCTCCGTTGTGTTTCTCCTTTAACAGATTCTCTCTCATGGAGCAATTCAGAATGCACAATCGATTGCCTCTGAACAACAATCCCTCCTGGATCATGTAGTCTACCCAAGGGCTTCTGTCTCTGAGAACTGGATTCTCAGCTGCTTCATACGCTTCCTTAAAATCTCGGTCATCTGCATACATGTCTCTAAGATCATCAAAGCCTAACGTCTGGACTTTGAACTCCTGCAAAAACAAACACTTCCTTCTCAAATCATCAACAACTTTGTTAGCAGCACCCGAAATATGTTTTATCACAAAAGTGAAATTTTGCATGTATTCAACCCATTTAACATGCCTCTGATTCAACTTTTCCTGTTGAGTCACAAATTGCAATGCATGGTTATCACTATATAAAATAAATTCCTTTGGAATTAAATAGTGCCTCCATTTCTTCAATGCCTGGATGATGGCATAGAATTCCTTATCATACGTGGAGTACTTTTATTTTTCCTCATTCAGCTTCTCGCTAAAATATGCAATCGGCCTGTCTTCCTGGCTCAAGACTGCTCCTATGGAAAACCCGCTTGCATCACATTTCACCTAAAATGTTTTCTAAAAATCCGGTAACACCAAAATTGGTTGTTCCATAATATTCCGTTTCAACAAGTTGAAACTCTTCTCAGCCTTTTCTGTCCAGTGAAAAGATTTATGTCTTTTCTTCACTATGTCCATCATTGCTACACTAATCCCGCTGAAATTCCTAATGAATTTTCGGTAGAAACTAGCCAGTCCATGAAAACTCCTCACCTCGAATACATTTCTCGGTGATGGCCAATTCTTAATCACTCACACCTTATCTGGATCCATCCTCAACTCATTTTCCGAAATAACAAATCCCATATAAATGAGTTATGTCTTCATAAACGAGGATTTCTTCATGTTTATCAACAGCTTCTCTTGCTGTAGTTTCTTCATCACAATGGCCAAATGCTTCAGATGTTCAACCTTCGTCTTGCTGAAAACCAATATGTCATCCATATACACGATGACAAACTTCCCGATGAACTCCTTTAGGACTTCATTCATCAACCTCATAAAGGTACTTGGTGCATTTGTCAAGCCAAACGACATAACAAGCCATTCATACAAACCTTCATTTTTCTTGAATGTTGTCTTCCATTCATCACCTTCTCTCATACGAATCTGGTGATATCCACTCTTCAAATCAATCTTTGAAAAAAAAATTGCCCCACTCAGGAAATCCGTTAGATCATCCATTCTCGTCAATGGGAACCTGTACCTGATGGTAATCTTGTTAATGTCTCTTGAATCAGTGCACATCCTCGAGCCCCCATCTTTCTTTGGACTGAGCAGCGTTGGAACAACACACGGACTCAATCTTTCCCTGACCAAACCTTTGTCCAACAAATCCTGGAACTGCCTTTTAACCTCTTCATTCTCTTGTGGCGTCAGTCTGTACGCGGCTTTGTTTGGAAAACTAGCTCCTGGTATGAGATCAATATGATGACTCACACTTCTCATCGGTGGCAATGAACGAGGAAATTTGTCCACTACAATATCAGCGAACTCTTCCAGCAGTTCCTGAACTTCTTCTGGCAAACCGTCCACTCTTGTGCTAGTCAGAACAATTCTTGGTTTTATGACCACAAAGAATTGTGGATCCTCCTTCTTCTTAACTTCTGTAAGAAGTTCCTTCCCACTCATGAGAAGTACTATGTTGCTTACTTCCGGTTTCGCCTCCTTATCCTCAATTGGATGCAACATGTGGGTTCTCCCATTCTTATCCAAGGTGTATGTGTTCATCCTCCCATCATGAATCACATTTCTATCATATTGCCATGGTCTACCCAACAATAGGTGACAAACATCCATAGGAATAACATCACATAAAATCTTATCATTATAACCTCCTAGCTTAATGTCAACTAAGAAGTGTTTAGTAACATTTACCTGATGTCCCTTCTATAGCCATGAAACTTTATATGGATTCATATGATTAGTTGTCTCCAGCTCCAGCTTCTCTACCATCTCGGTTGAAACCAGATTATATGTGCTTCCACTGTCCACAATGACTTTGCACACTCTATCCTTGGTCTTGCAAGTTGTCCTAAAAATATTGTTCCTTTGCGCCGCATTCTCTATCTCCTTCTCTGGCATCAAAAGGAATTTCCGCATTACCAGCGATCTTCCGCCTTCAGTGTATTCTGCCTTAGCATCTTGCCTCTATGCCTCGGCGATGTGAGTCTCTCCAGTTTATTTCTTTTTCTCTGGACACTTGAACGACCTGTGCCCATTCTTTCCACATGTGAAGCATGTGATTACTCCACCTCTTCCTCTTCCTCTAGCTCTGGTACGAGGAAACCTATCATTATCAGCATATCCTCCTCTCTGTTCATTATGTTGTCTTTGTTGTCCAACATATGGCCCCCTCTGTGAGGTTCCACCTCTTTCAAATCTTCCCTGAGGTTTCTTCCATTCATCTCTGGGATTCTGGGTTCTTTCCTGGGCAACTGATTTGCCTCTAGGATGACTTCTTCCTCGGCCTCACTGACCTTTCTTACGAATCAGCTTCTCTTCATCTTTCAAAGCCATTTGATAAGCATCCTCCACCGTTTGGATGGTTTCCATGCTCATCTCATCCTGAATCTCATATCTCAGGCCATTCATATACCTGGCCACTTTTTCGTCATTGCTTTCGCGATGACCTACCCTGATATTCAGTCTATAAAATTCCTCAGTATATTCCTTCACTGTCATCAACTTCTGTCTCAGGTTTTGCATTCTCCGGAACAGAGAAATTTGATAGTCCCTGGGAATAAATTTCGCCTTCATCTTTGCGATCATCCTGTCCCAACTCTTAATTTTCTGCTTGCCTTGGCAACGCCTGTCAGCTTGCAGTTCATCCCACCACAAGGTTGCATGTCCTTTTAATCTTTTGACAGCATGCCTAACCTTATTATCCTCTTCAATATCTTCATAGTCGAAGTAAGTGTCTAGAGCTCTAATCCAGTCTAGTAGCTCTTCTCCATCTAGATTTCCCTCATAAACTGGAATGTCCATTTTTACCTTTGTACTCATTCTTGCAACAGCTTTAAGTAATCGTTCACTCGCTGCATCTTCTGCTGGGATTTCTTATTCTTCATGTCCAGCATCATCTTTCTTTTCGGATTCACTGATATCTCGTGCATCATCTTTCCGCCTTTCTCTTATCTCCATGTCCTCCATTCTGGCATGAAGATTTCGCACTTCTCTCTCCATGTCTGGATTCTACACTTGCCTACCTCTTTCTCTGGACAATTCCCTTTCCTCCTATGGATCAGGTGATTGTCTGCCCCTTCTCCTTGGAAGCATGGTGAATTCTACTTTTTCTCCTCTACAGAAAGCAAAGAAGCTTTTCTAAGCTCTGATACCACTTGATGTGTGTATCAGAGTGCTCTCTTATCTCCTCCTGCCTCTCTTGCCTAAAATCTACAGATAATAAATCAGCTCTTATACCACTTGACGCAGGCGTGCACCCCAGGGCACGTCCTCTCATAGGACCCTTTACTTCTTTCTTGGCCCGAAGAACTCCAAGGTTCTCTATTTCCCTATCAGGAAATATTTCACCCACAGATATCTCTTCAGGGACTCCCCTTCTTCTATCGGGGTTCCACTATCGGGGTTTGACACCAGTGATGTTCTAGCAACCTGAATCACCGATCTCCGACCTCCGATGCGCTCCTTTCGTTTCTTTAGCCCCAACGAGCTAAGACTTTAGTCCACACGACTGACTCCTATAAGACCATAGCCTTATGTTTCTTTCCGTCGGGGTTTCTGTCTGAACAACAATCCCAACACGCTTAAATGCCCGTTAGCCTCCTGCTATAGGCTCCGAACCATATCACCATTGACTTGTGACCAGGGTCTTATCCCTTATCAGGGTTCGGGGTTTCGCATGTCGAACTGCACCAAACCTCTTGTCAACAGAATCCCCAATTTCCCAATCACTTCGATCTCGGCCACCCGTCCTCTAGGATGGATGGTTCTCGCTGCTCCTCGCTATTTCACGATTCGTGAAACCAAAGTGCATGAACACTTTGTCACCGAGATCTCCGATATCCCGATGAACTCCAAACATCGATTCTCCATCAGGATGACACCTGGCTTCCACTACGCGCCTCCCTCCTTCCTGACGTATTGACAGTTGGCCGCACAATTGAACCTTCCTCCTCATCAGGATTTCGCATTTCGTGAAACCAAACTGTAGGGGTTTCTTACCTTCGAAATCCCCGATGCTCCGAACTCCGACTCCTCAGAATGTACTGACACGTGTCCCACTGATGGACAGTTCTGATCTTGTCGGGATATTGTGGATCGTTATTCCAAGCGGCAAGATTTCTTCACTTCCAGAATTCCCGATAACTTCAATGTCTCGATGACTGTTTAGGGATTCTCCTCTGCTCACTAGGGCTTAACCCCGGTATAACTCCTTCCAGATCTAACAGTTGATGGGACTTTGCGAAACCTCCTCAAAGGATTTCGTCCATCCGTTCCTCCTTTTCGCAAATCCACGGGGTGACTGAATGCCTCCTTATGAGACTGGCTCGCCTACTCGCCAACCTAAGACGTCCTTGCAACTTCAAGTCACACTTGTCTATGTTGATTTTCAGTAACTCAGAGGCCTATCCTTCCTAAGCTCTCACGCTTTCAACCTCAAAGAGGTTTTCTGCATGCACTCCTTGCGGCGGTTCTCAACCACGTCTATGTGTTGAGTTCTTTTGACTCTGCGCACACCTGCAGCAACAATCCTTCAATACTTCGCTCAGTTTCATGACTGAGACTCTCCTTAGCCTGTGCACTCCTTGCACGGCTCGTGTAACCCAATTTCACTCTTGGGTGACTGAGAACAAGAGCTAACTATATGAGCCTTCTTTCAACGCACTCCTTGTGGACGACTTCAACTGCACTCCTTGCAGGAATCCTTGTTCAGATAGAGAAACAATTGTGACTCACTCCACTTCCTCTCAGATTTCAATCTCAACACATGAAATCATACACCCAGTATAATAACAAATGCATAACTGGAAGTAATTACTCATGAGCATAGCATTCAACACACATACATAGAGAATAACACGACAGACATAAACCTGAATCAACTTCTTCTATTATTTCAAGATCTGTACATGGGTGTTCTTCTATAGTTCTCTGCTTCTCTCCTATGCTCTGCATTCTTCTAACTCTTCTTGAATTATCAACAACTACTACAATGATACAATGAGGGTGTCTATATCCATTCTCCCTCTTTCTTCTAGAACTGTCTAATCTAATATTCAATTCTACCTACTTACATTTACTACTATAAATGCCTCTGTCTATCTCAGACGAGAGTGGGGCGCTCAAGGTCTGATTTACATTTTACCAAGGCGCCTTCATTAAATGATATCATTTATGTTTGGCACGTCAACTTCAAGGGAAATTCAAAAACTTGCACTAGACGTCCTCCATCTATCCTCTTCTTCCACGTTGGCTTGCTTGTCATGAGGGATGCTCCTGTATCAATATGTTGCACACCTCATTGTTAAGATATGCATGACTTGCACTGGTGGGAGACCTAGAAATTCCACCATCTTGTTAGTGAGAAATTTCTTGTACTTTATGACAAGATGGAACTATTGTATGTAGGTTTCACACTTTAGGTGTCTATGTTACTCCATTTTACATCGTTTGTTGATGAAGATGAGCAGGTGGTGATTAGTGTGCAGAATGGTTTTTTTGGTAAAAATGTAATGGTACCACTACTTCAAATCATGCACCAAGATGTAAAATTGTTTTTCATAGGTATTGTAATTGACTTTGGCTTCGGAAAGGTTCTATGATTGGTTTCCATAGGGTCACTTCCCTATTTAAGAACAACCCCAATAGATAACTGAGAGGCATCCATCTCAATTTCGAAGGGTTTTTCCAAATTGAGCAAGTGAAGGACTCGAGCATAGCATAAAGTTGTCTTTAACTTCTCAAAGTGATGTTTCTCCCCTTTGTTACAGATGAAATTTTCTTGATTAGCTAACTGATGCAACAGATGAGACAATTTTGAGAAATGGGAGACAAATTTCTGGTAGAAATTAATTCCACCCATAAAAATTTTGAGCTTATGCACATTGGTTGGAACTAGCCATTGATCTAGTGAATTCACTCAAGAGGGATCTAGACGTACCCCTATAAGGTCCACAATGAATCATAAATATTGAACATAATTTTTTCCAAAATAGGAATTATTTTCCTTCACCTGAATCTTATGTTTCACTAGTAACTCCAAGACTGTACAGACATGTTGAACATGTGTGTCCTAGGACCTATTGAAAATAAAAATATCGTCAAGATGAATCAGTACAAACTTACCCAAGTGCTTTTGTAATATGTCATTGATGATCTGCACGAATGTTGTCAGAGCGTCGCTCAATATAAAGGGAATGACTAGCCACTCGTAAAGACCAAACTTGGTTTTGAACATTTTTTTCTAGATATTTGTTGTCTTCATGAGCACTTTATGATAGTCAGAGGTCAAATATATCTTGGTGAAGAAGAAGGATCCTTGTAAGTGGTCTATAAAATACTCAATCAGGGGTAAGGGATATCGATTTTTAATGGTTTATTTGTTAAAGGAACGATAATCAATGTCAAGATTCCATTCTTCAGTCTCCTTCTTTGGAATAATGAAATATTAGGAGTTGCAGGGGGAGGAGGAAGGTGGAACATGGTTAGATTCAAGAAGTTGGCCAATTTGTCTTTTGATTTACATAGCCTATTTGGTAGAAAGTCTATATGATGGGGCATTGGGAAATGATGCACTAGGAATGATATTGTTAGAGTGTGCAATGGTTCGAGAGGATGGGATCCTTCTGGGAGCATTAAAAACATCAACAAATTCATGGAGGATAGGTAGTATGTCAAGGGTGCTAGATTAGTGAGGTTTTCAGGCTTAAAAAGGCATACCAAACACATAGAAACTTATTTGTTGTGAATGACATGGTTATTGAATTCATTCCTAAGCTACGATTAAGGTGAAGTGTGAGCCACAAAAGTAAGCACATAATTGTGCCCTTCATGATTAAGTTGGTACTGATGGGATTTTTCATGGTACACAACGTGCCGGTATTGTTGGTATGGTAAACCTAGAAGTAGGTCGACACAATATAGAGGTGATACATCACATACCATTGTGTCGCGAAAAGGTTCAATAACGAAGGTGATGGCTCAACACCTAGCGATAGTGATACAGGGTCCTCCCTTTTGTACCCAACCAGATTGATATGGATCTGGGTGAGGGGTGGTGGGAAGTTGTAAATGTTGTACTAAGTCTTGGGAGACAAGGTTATTTTCACTTCCATTTTCCAAGATGAGATTGGAAAGTTCATGTTTGATTTGATAGTTATGAGTAAATAGGGTAACCTTAGTGTGACCTGGTTCAAGAGTCAGCATGGGAATAATGCAGGGGTCGACTTTGGTTGGGTTGTCAAGAGATATGATTTATGTTTGTTCGGGGAATTTAGTGGGAGTGACCTCTACAACCAATTTTTTATTGGTACGTAAATTTTTAAGGGCGCGACAATCGAAAAAGTTGTGTGATTTGGTGTTGTGAAAAGTGCACCATGTCACAGTTTTGGGTGCATAAGAAGAAGAAGCAGTGTAATATTGGGGATGAGAAGTGCTTGGATTGACATATGTAGGTCAACTTTGTGGAGAGACGATTCGAGGACTGAACTTAAATTCCATGGCCAAGGTCCATACGAAGGCCTTATCCAAGGAGGAGTTGTCAAAAATATCAAACTCATGATGTATATGAAAAAATAAACCATAATTAAATTTCAACAGTAATACCTCTTCAGGATCGTTGATATGCAGTTGTATGCACAATTTGCAGAAGATGTCAATGTATCTTTGCAAGGACTATTCAAAGAGTTGTCAGAGATACAACCATTTTGCGATAATGTTCTGGAGATATTCAGGAGGGCAGAAACGCTTGCGCAAGGCATAACAAAAATATTCTCAAGTAATAATGCATGTTTTTTTCAGTGTTGGTGGTGTACCAAGCTCAATGACCAATTCAAACTTTTCTAGTTGAGTGTCCCACCAGGATTGAGTGATGCCTTCGATTTGTAGGCTAGAAATTTGTAATTTGGTATCTTCTTCCATATTGGGAGAATTCTTTAAATTTGTGAAGATACTATGAATCCAAGAATCAACAATCTTTCCATTCATTTACCCGACGAACTTAAACAGTTGGAAGCGAGTGTTGAGTTTCATAGGTGTTGGAGTCAGTAATTGTTGTATTCAAATTAACTCATGTATATCCAGCACCAAGTCTTGAACTGGATCATAAATGGTGGAATTTGACTCCTCACTATATGGCTCTCTTCGTGGTGAAATTATTTTCATGGATAAAAGGGGGTTCGAATCCACTCGGTAGAAGACACATGAACATGCTGAGGAATGTGAACTACTAAGCGGACTTGAGTAGGGTGAATGAGGATCCATGAGGAGGGAGAAGAGCATGTCTCAAGAACTAAGACACAAAATACCCCTAAGAAGGTAGACTTTGAAGCTCTCAAAAAAGCATGGAGTTCCTAGACTAATGGGCACAAAAGAAAAAAAAAATTCTCTTGTCTTAAGCTTGCAGATGGCTTCTCCATCTTCTCCCTCTTGAATTTGTGCAAAATATTTCCCAAGGAAAATTATCTGATACCAATTGATCTACAATCAAGATCAAGAGAGAGAGGGTTCACCATTATACTTGGTGTGCTGCAACAATACTCAGAAAAATGCACAATGCAAAAAAACCTACATAGAAAACAGAAGAAGCGAATGTGATCAACAAAACATTATCAACTATTCCCAAAGAGAGAGATGCCCTTTAATATTATGCAGGGTGATTTCATTCCTCTGCATTATTTGAAGTTACAATAAACACTGCTACTTTATTTTCTATAACACCCTGTGAACTTAGAATGGAGAGGGTTATTTATGAGACAAGGAACTGACAAACATTGACTCAGTAAATTATTTATGAATCATCTTGCTCAACTATACTAGCGAAGGAGTTTACAAAAATATGGATTGACTAAAACTGACATGGACCAGAAGTCACATAGTCAATATTATTTAGTAACGCCTTGCTCAAATGGATTGGCAAGAGAAAATTACAATAGTAGTTATTGAATGAATGTTAATTATATTCTATTAGTTGGCCAAAGAAGGTGGACACCCTTCCTCGTGGACCACCTGAGATGGGGATGAATTCCACCTAGGTAAAGGGTTTCTAACTAGCGAAGGCTATCCTTAACATCATACAAACTCATACACGTGTTCCAACTCAAAGTAACATCCTACAATCCCTCATTCCCCAAATGTGTGTCCCACACCAAGAAGTGTGCCCCTTCTCTACTCAATAGTCCTTTGGTTGTCGCACTTCCCTTTAGAGGCTTCAACAACATGACAGAGAGGAAGTCTCAGAGCCCTATAGATATAGTCTGACACCCTGGGAAATCAATTCCTAGAAATTATTTCACCTAGAGAGAATTATCATGGTCCTGGAAACCCACTTCTTTAGTGCCCTAAGGGCATGAAAACCCGCTTCTTCAATGTCCTACGAGCCTAACAACCCGCCTCTTCATTCCATATCCAAATATAACCAAGGTCCTGGTACATGTATAGGTATAGATACTAGCATTACAAAGGTACTGATGATAGTGGTATGGAGGTAGTGAGTGTGAATAATGATCCCCCCCATAGGTGGTTGAATGAGCTAAAGTCCCCAAAAATTATGTGCATGTTCCCAACTTGACACTTGTCATGTTGGAAACTACGTGGGCCACACATGGGTTCCCTCACACGGTGATACATTTCTTCATACAGAATTAGGATAAAATTCATTATCCCATACTTTAGAATTTAAGTTTAGGAATATTGATAAAATATTACTTTTTGGGTTAATCCCCCTTAACTTAGCCCCTTTTCTAGACTTGTATCCCCCTTTTCCGATTCTAGTGCAGTTTACCCCCCCATACTCTTTTACATGGTTGCTCTGCAATAATGATGTGTTTTCATTAAAAAAACCTAAAGGTGATTACATTTACAAAAATAGGCTCGATGGCCTCTCAACTTCTAGCTCACCAGCCTAATAACCACATAGGCACACATGCCTCCAATTACCCTAGCTCAATAGCCTATATGTATAATTACATTATATTTACAATGGCGTTCGAGCTAGGGTATAATATTCCCCTCCACCTTATTTATGCATTGTCCTAAGTGCATTATATACATATGTATAGACAAAAATACACAAATATTTAAAACGATGTGGGTATTCTTCCTGCATATCATCATCATGTTCCCAAGTTGCATCTTCAGGACCGTACCAAGTCCATTGGACATTTACGCACTAGTAAATTTGGGTCATTTTGCGACAGTAATTTCGTTCGTTGTGAGACATTATGTAGTGGATATGGCGATGAATCTTGGACCCCCCAAACATCGTATTAAGTTTTGTTCAAATTGTGATGAACAAATGATACTGTCTCCTGCGAGACAACCTAAGGATGTAGTATCATTGTCTTTTCACGAAAAATGACCGAAATATGTCGTCACACAAAAGACGATCGAAATATGTCATTGCATAAATATGACTAAAATATGTAGTTGCATGAAAGATGACCCAAATATGTCTTCACATGAGATAAGACTGAAATATGTTGTCACACGGAAGGATAGTGAAATATGGTGTCGCACGAAAGATGACTGAAAGCTTTCGTCGCATGAAATACGACCTAAAGATTTCGTTGCACGAAAGATGACCGAAAGTTGTCGTTGCATGAAAGACGACTGAAATTTTTCATCGGACACAAGATGACCTTAGGTCGTCCCCTGTGAGACGAATGTGTTCGACGAAGTTTCAATACCGTCCACGAATTATAAATACCATCGACAAGAAAATTCTTCGTGAGAGTGATGGGATCTGAGTATTTTAAGAAAAATGAGAGTAAGATTAACAAAATATTTGATGCATTGCAAGGAATAATTTCCTAAATAATTTGATATTTATTGATATTCAATATGAAGGATATCTAAGATTACAAAGCGACATAATATTATGCACTAGGGAAGACATGAAAGATGATTAATGCAACCATATTCCCAAGAAGAAGAAAAAATAGTTTAAGGAAGTGATAGGTGAGAAAGTTTTCAAGACACATGGTATGCCATATAAAACATATTTAATAAAATGGAAAGACAAAATTATAGAGGAAATCACTTGATGTGAGGCAGGATAGAGCCACCTTGCTCATGTTACACTCTCCTTCCTTTTGGATCGAACTTCAATACATACATTAACATTGGCATTAAAGGAATGAACATGAACCCACACAAAATATGATAAACTAGTATTTCAAATTGATCATATATCCTTAAAATACATAATCTATAAGCTAATTGTTAATTGAGTCACCAACTTAATACTTTCACCATAGTTAATGTGGATTATTATTTCCCACTACCCCCTCTCAAATATAGATCCCTTAGGAATATGTCAACATCTTAACACCCAATCATAATGCATAAAAATACAATATCCAAACATAGCATAAATGTTTTTAATGAGGGCCTATGTTGAACTATAGGAAGGGAGAAAAATCAAGCCATGGAGGGTCATTTTAATCCATGAACACCAAAACTATATGTCCCCCATAGAAATATAATTCTTTTGTACTTTCTACACATCATAGCATATATGAAAATTTAGGGAGGCATGTGTCATAGGAGATACAACTTAAAACACATTGAATATGAGAGTTAATATTATTGACAACCTATGTCCTATACTACACATGGCCTATTAAGTATGTTCAAGTTTTAAAAAGTTATGAAAATACAACAAATATGACCAAGTGTATTCTTTTATTTCTTCCTGAAATGAATAATCGATAGGTTACATTCATAGAATTTCTTGAAATATTGGAAACATTATAAAAAAGGTTGGAATAGTTTTACCTATCCTTTCCTCAAAGTTATCAAAACTTTACAAGTGAGAAATGAAATCAAAATATGAAGAAAAATGAGCACACATTAGGTAAAAATTTACAAGTTTTACCTCGCCTTAGGAAAATTGATTAGGATATAAGAACAACTATTTATACTATGCTATTAGGAAACTATTAAGAGTTAAAATACATCAAATTATAAGCTAGCTAAGATCATGGCTCAAAGGTCATGTTATTTGGATACCCATGTTCTCACTGTGCCTTGGGATTCTTGCATTAACAACTTATAAATATTTGATTCCCTAGTTCATATACTCATAGCAATTCAATGATCGATAACACTCACCAAATCATTGTCCCCAAAAAGGGGATGAATAGTAAAAAACCATTAGTATCCCATTAGCACAACTTTTATATCACTCAAGGAAATGAATTCCCTACCCATAGGGGTGTGTTACACGTCAAAATTCCTTTGTTTGATAATATCACATTCTCATTGTCGCAAGTGTTGCAAGTGTCACATTTTTGTCACTAGTGTCGTAAATGTCACATTTTCCTTTTGTGTGTGTCACATTATGAACGAAACCATGGAAACCATTGATACATACTCTAGAACATGTTAGAAGAAGAATCTGCATCATTTGATAGACAAAAAAAAGTGCTTTTCTATGATAATTGGTCATCTTGACAAATTTTTGGAATAACAATGCTCCCATACTCATATCCAGGGAGTGCTATCACTCTTTGTCAATCTAGAGCATTGTAGCACTTTGTTTCTCATTGTAAAGGAGCGTCGATTGGTTGAGAAAATATTGGGAATAAATCCCCCTTTTCTCTAAGGACAATTAGGGATGATTCGAGCTTGTTTGGCTCGAACCTAACCCTTAGGTTGCATCTAAGGGATATGCCACAACTGATGGATTCATATCCTCAACTAATCCCAAATATAACCAAGGTGTTTGGGCCTCTTAAAGCCTATAAATGGAGGCATTCTCATGAGGAACAAGGAGGGAAATAATCAACAAAAGTATTTTCATTCTGATCTTGGATCTTTCGAGCAAGGTGTTGGACGAGGAGGGTTTGGAGAAGTTGTTGCAACACCATCCATGAATGTAAGTGTCTCTTTAAAGTTATCATCAATATACTTTTCCTATTCCCTTCTATTTTGTGTATCTTACACATGCTTGTCTATTCTATATGAATTTGTTTAATCTAATGTGGTAGAGTAGGATTTTCCTTGTTTATCTTTGTTTCTTGTCGTTTTGCAGGTATCAAGCAATGTGAAAGAGTTTGGATATCAAGCCCAAATTGGAGCAACGACGACAAACACCAAAAATAGGTATGATCACCTTTTTCTCCTTCTCTCTTTTTGAATAGTTAAACAAATATCAAAGGGATGTTAGTGTCCATTTGTATCTTTTTGTCTTGGTATTAGTGGTCCAAAATCTAAGGGGATATTCACCTATCCGCAGGGGAATTATTCCATAACATGGTGTCAACTTTTTCACTTTGATATCCTCAAACATTGACTAATATCAATCAAGACTCTCAAAGGTGCTAGTTATTGTTACTTAGGAGTTCAACATAGTTCTAGGTTATAGGTGCACGTCTGTATTTATTTCCAGTCACAAGTTCTCCATTTATACTCCTAATCTTCAACCAATCAAGGATATTGGTGAGGCCATTTGAGATGACATTTATGGAAATTTCCTTTGCATCACATGTATTGCAGCTTCAATATTCTAGTCACTTAGGCCCACAATTTTTTATTGGTAAGGGTAATTTGATGCATGAACATTTTTGATAGGAGAAAAGGAATTTTTGCATCTAGGAACAAAAGGAGAGTATGTGCAAACATGTGTTATATTTGACATATATGTTCAAGGTTACAATGAGAAGGATCCAAACAACATATGTAGGGAGAAGTCAATGCAAATGAAGGTTGGGAAAGGAATAACTAAGGATGGTGCACAATAAATATGTTCAAGGGTAGGATGCATAGAAGAAGGTTTCTCACATGAAGGTGCATAATGTAGTTGAAGGGATTCATGAGGAATACCAATAGTAATTTATAAAACCATCAAGAAGGAATCTTTTACAACCGACATATGGATGTGTTAGTCATATGTTAGTGGTGGAGACATATATAAAGGTGCAATATAGATTGAAGGATAATAGGTTGGATGACATCATTAATGAGGTGACTCATACAAGATGAATTTATTTATATGTAACAAATAATAATAATGATAATCGAAGAATTTGTAACTAATCTGATCAAAGTAACTAAATTTTGAGAAAGAAAACATTATGAACTTACCTAAGGTATTATGTTTGAAGTAGATCCACATATTGAAGCGATTTCACTTATTCTTGATTGCTTCTTCTAAAACCTGCAAAAACTTGTGCACACAAGACTACAAGAAAAACTAGTTATACTAATAACTAAATAATCAACTTGATCAAATGTAGAAAGATTCATTGTGATTAGTATTCTAAAAATGTAAGCATTCAACAATGATGAATCACATATCAATAAAATTATATATCGAAGGAATGTACATCTCATATGCGACGACCTAAATAATATCCTCTTGGTTTCAAGAATAATTTATTGGAGCCGCCTGATCTTGGAGCAAACCTCCCTTGATATGAAGGAGCAACAATGAAATCAACATTGACTACATTGTTTCTCCATTGGATCGAGAGAGGTTTTCTCCAAGAATAAAGGAATCCAATAAATTTTTCTCTATTGAGAAGGGCCAACCACATGAAGGTGAAATATCCTATGTCCCCTCCCCCCCTCACATCGCTCTCAATTTCCCAATACCCAATCTATATTCTAATAAAAAATGTGCATTAAAAATATTCAAAATTGATAAAAACGTGATTGTAAAGCTATAAATGAGGTTTATAATTCAAATTTCATAAAAAAGAGTTTTTATAAATGATATTTATCATCCAAAATATGTTAAAAATATACTATCTATATAATACACATTGATTTGTCCTATAAAATTATTATACATCACAAATTTCTTTTATTCTTCTTTAGTTTTCTAGTCGAATTCTTAAGTAAGTCATCAACCTCCATGTCTTTGTTTCTAGGGGCTCTTCAACAGCTGATGTTTCTTTAGTCCTCTCACGTTTAGCACACCTAGTCTCATATCAACAGTGTGGAGTTTTATTAGAGGGGCCATCACCCACAAAAACAAAATATATTAAATTTATATGGATAAATTTTAAATATCATTGAATTAGTTCATTAATATTAAAAGAAACCTTTGAAATGTAATATTTTACTTGGTCCAATAGCAGGCACCGTTGGAATGGATTCCATGTACTCCTAATATTCAGGTTGAGGAGGCTCAACTACGACATTCTATGACATTGAAATTACAAAATATATAAGGAAAAAACCGTAAATGTATAAGTAATCAAAATTAGAAGTACAAAATTTTTAAGTACATAATTTTTAAGTATATGATTAATATAAAGTCATTTTACCATCGCGGGTCTCAGTAATAAGATCATCGTCGCAATACAACCCACTAGGATGGGGTTTCTTGGGAGCACCATGATCTTTTGGCTGTGCTTCACTATCAACGCATTGTTGTCCAACATTAATTTTTTTATTGATAGTGTTTCTCCCCTGGTTAAAAAAAGTAAGACATTAAAGTTATGGACAATATCAAACATTTATGTATTTAGTAAGTAATAAAAGGTTCATGTGGGATGATTTATATTTACCTTATCCCACAATCTGGATCTTGGGGTCTTCCCCATGCTTTTCCTATGATCAACGACAACTTTATAGTTGTACTTGTAACCAATTCATAGGTGTTCCTCCATGGTTTTAGTTCCAAATTCATCACCCTTCATTGCATAAGATTATGTATTTTTAATGTTATTTGATGCAATTACCTGAAAGTTGTAAGGAGATGCAAATAATATTGTTAAGATATTTTGGATCTTACAATTTGTGACTGTAACCTCAAGTAGCCTCCCTAGCCTAGCCCGTGTTGGCCATGTTTGGTGATCCTTTCTCTAGTTTCCTTTGAAGTGTCAAGAAGCCTATCATCAAAAGTTTCAAGTATGTTATATACCACACTTTTATTTAGATCTAAAGAAAATTAAAGGTATTGAAATCAAAATATTGTAATTTACCTTGGGGTACCAGTTATTTGTTCTCATGTTTTTCTTAATTTCTTTTGTTTTCCATCATGAATGAGCATCTTCCACTCCCTCTCTTGAATCGATGGAGATAAATCATACCTAAGGTTGACTGCCAAGTTTCATCTATACACATACCTCATATATTTTAAATATTCACCCGATGTAGAGGCGACCACATTTTTATTGAAGGTATGTACTCCAAAGAGACCTTTAAGATAATCCAAAATCTCGTTTTTCAGGAAGGAATTTTGGCAATTCCACCTCCTGTGTACGGTTTCCCCAAAAATCAACAAGGCCTTTATCTCCAGGTGCCTATAAAAATGGTCATTTCCTACATGAAAAATATATGATCATTAATTTAAAAATAATAATCTCAATGATTTATGTTTGAGATGGACGACATGAAATAGTTAAAATACGAAAATCTACTTGGGAGTCTTATTTGTTTTAATGGAATTCTATTATCATCGACCAAAAATGTTCACAGAAGGGTCCCTGTGCTGGTCACCTGTCTAGCTCCAGAAAATCACCCATATCAACCACAGCATCATGCTCATCGCAATCACCATCTCTACTAGATATTGGTCGTTGTGTGGATGTCTGGCGATACGTCTCATGGATTGCATCTAATGGTGTGGAAGATGGAGAAGTAAACTGTCTAGAATATATATGATAGCCTGTGTGAGGACTCTGTGGTGTCTTCGTAGTTCCACTACTACCGATATCGAGATGAACAGGATCCAAATATCTCTATATAAGAAAGAAAAGGTTTTTTTGTTATATAGTGTAAAAGTTAAAAGATGAACTATCATAATTGAACTTATCAGTACATAAAAAAAATCACTTTAAATTATGGTTATTACCTTATATGTCCTAAGTTATGTCATAACCAGATTGGTCCTTTCTATGACATCTGGAGTTTGATCTACACAGTCTAACAAGCAACAAAGTTCCTTATTCGATTTAATGATATTCTTTTTAATCGTTATCATTGGATCATGGGATGAATAAAACGCCTCCTCGTCAGGGGAATCATGATCATCATGGCCTGCAGACTACATGATGCAGGAGCATCGCCAACACATCAAGCAAGACATCATGGAGCGGAAGACATCTAGACAGCGCCATCACAAATTTTGAAAACACCTTGATATTGTTGCGCCAAACATTAATGTGTAGATTTAATGAAGCACACTTTGCATATTGTTGTGGATCTTGAGCGGGTAGCTCTCATCCTTAGGTAGATGAGGAATTTAAGATAGTTAATGTAAAGTAGATAGAATATTTAATTCTATATTTGATAGTTTAGAGTTCGAGAGGGAAAATGGATATAGACACCCTCACTTGTACATTGTAACATAACCCTGAATTATCAATCAAACATTCAGAAGAAGAAAAGAGCAAGCAGAGAACTGTGTGAAGAACACCCATGTACAGATATTGAATTAATAGAAGAAAGATTGATTCAAATCCATGGTTTGTGTTGTTTCTCTGTGTACATTGTTGTTGTGCTCATGAATGTTTATTTCCTGTCATGCATTTGATTTTATATGTTGTGTATGTGATTTCATGGTTGAATTGAAGTCAGAGAGGAAGAAGAAATTAGTTTCAATTGTTTCTCTAAATTGAACCAGAGAATTCCTGCACGAAATGCATTCGAATTGTCCACAAGGAGTGCGTTGACAGAGGGTTCACTTAGAGGAAACTTTTGTTCTCATTTCTTCGGGGGTGCAGATAGGCACAGTGTCGTGTAAAGAGTGCGCAGGCCAAGCAAAGTCTCAGAGTTGCGATTCTAAGAAAAGTATCGAGCGACTGCTGTTGTAGGAGTGCACAGGGTCAAAGACTTCAACACTTAGATAAGTTTGAAGATTTTCTACAAGGAGTGCGTGTAAAAATTTCTCTAAAGGACTTGAAAAGTCGAGAACAAGCTCAGGAGGAATAGACCTTCGAAATTGATCGAAGGATTGCACAGAAAGGTCGTGCATTCGGAGCATTCGAGCAAGAGTCGTAAGTTACGCATAGTGGAACAAGTCCCGTGGAGGAACACTCAACTATTTCGTGGATTCTCCAAAGGAAGGAAGGATGGTCAGAATTCTCCGAAAAGAATTCGCGACACGCCTGTGAGTTGTCAGATCTCACCAAGAAGAAGAGAAGGTAAAAAGAAGGTATCAAGAGGTTCTAAGCTCAGGAAGGGCAGGACCATCGATCGGGATCACGAGGACCATTGGATCTACTCATGGATCGGCATCTCTGGAGTTCGTGAGTCGAGACTCCAAATGTTCGCAACGGAAGTCGTGATATCGCAAAGTGTGATACTCCGATGGGTGAGTGAATAGCGTGGGCAACAAGAGTTGGTGACGTGTCAGGTGACGTGAGTCATCGAGATCTCATTGTGAGAAGTCTAGAGTATTTGGTGTTAGGATTCGTGATCCAGCGAAGTCCGAAGCCCCGACGAGATAAGGGATAGTCGGGAAAGTCAAACTCGCATGTGTGTATCGGTGTTTCGGCACATCATGAGTCAGGAGTGAAAATTCTGAGAACTTGGCATCGCAAGTAGCGAGGTCGCGATAGAGTCAAAGTCCCGATAAGTCGAGAGGAAGTCAACATTGAATGATATATCAGGTCTCGGGGATTCGAGAGCCCAGCGAGTGAACAAGAACTTGCGAAGATGCAAGCTCCGATCCTTTGAAATAAGAGAAGAGAGGATCGCACCGAAGAGAACTATGGGTGGAGATTTCCCGATAGGGAAATAGAAGAACCGTTGAGTTCTTCGGGCCAAGGAGAAGAAGGTCCTGAGGAAGAGTGGTCGTGCTTCGAGGAGTGCGGTCGACGTCAGAGTGGTATCAGAGAAGGATTGACTCTTTGTTTTCTGTAGTAGAGAAGAAGAGAAAAAATTCACCATGCCACCTAGGAGAGAAAGGCACTCACCTGACCCAGAAGATAGAGAGGTGCGAAGAAGAGGCAGACCAGCAGGAAATCCAGAAATGGAGAGACAGATGAGAGATCTTCGAGCGAGACTTGAGGACATGGAGACAACACAAAGACGCGGAGTCGTTGCTGGAGATTTCAGTGATTCCGAAGTTGAAGAGGAAGCTGGACATGAAGAAGAGGTCACAGCAGAGGATGCATCAACTGAAAAGTTAATAAAAGCTATCGCCAGAATGGGTGCGAAGGGAAAAATGGACATTCCAGTTTACGAGGGAAACTTGGATGCAGAAGAGATTTTGGATTGGATTAGAGCTCTTGATACCTACTTCGATTATGAAGACACTTCAAGCGGATAGATGTTCCAAAGGCAATCAAAAGATAAAAAGCTGGGATCGAATGATTGCAAAGATGAAGGCAAAATTCATCCCAAGGGACTATCAAATCACACTGTTCAGGAGAATGCAAAACCTGAGACAGAAGATGATGACAGTCAAGGAGTATACTAAAGAATTCTACAAGCTGAACATCAGAGCAGGTCATCGGGAGAGCGATGATGAGAAAGTCACCAGATATCTAAATGGTCTGAGATACGACATTCAAGATGAATTGAGTATTGTTACCATCAGGACAGTGG
Source organism: Picea engelmannii (assembly GCA_009831015.1). Lineage (NCBI taxonomy): Eukaryota > Viridiplantae > Streptophyta > Pinopsida > Pinales > Pinaceae > Picea > Picea engelmannii. Next base: position 18,839 of record WSFP011300446.1, on the reverse strand, counting down.
AGGATTCTTATCAAATGGCTTTGAAAGAAGAAGAGAAGTTGAGCCGTAAGCAAGGTCAGCGAGGACGAGGCAGGAGTCAGCCCAGAGGTAAGGCGGTTGTCTAGGATAAATACCATAAGCCCAAGGATCAATCGAAGAAACCTCAGGGTAAGATTGAGAGAGGTGGTACCTCACAGAAAGGATCATACACTGAACAAAGAGGGTAGCATAATGAGCAGAAGGGAGATCATGCTGACAAAAACACTTTTCCTCGTACTAGAGGTAGAGGAAGAGGCAAAGGTGGAGTTATCACATGTTTCACATGTGGGAAGAATGGGCACAGGTCATTTGAGTGTCCAGAGAAAAAGAAGGATATCGGAGAAGCTCACATCGAAGAAGCGTAGAGGCGGGATGTTGAGGGAGAAGACACAGAAGGCGAAAGGTCGTTGATGATGCGTAAAGTTCTCTTAACACCTGGGAAGGAGGTGGAGGACTCATCTCAAAGGACTAGATTGTTCAGGACTGCTTGCAAAACCAAGGACTGGGTATGCAAGGTTATTGTTGACAGTGGTAGCACAGATAATCTCGTTTCGACCGAGATGGTGGAAAAGCTGGAGCTGGAGACAACTGATCACCCGATTCCATACAAAGTTTCATGGCTACAGAAGGGACATCAGGTGAGTGTCACTAAACAGTGTTTAGTTGAATTCAAGATAGGGGAGTATAATGACAAAGTACTCTATGATGTCATTCCCATGGATGTATGTCATTTATTGTTGGGTAGACCATGGCAATATGACAGAAATGTGGTTCATGATGGGAGAATGAACACATATACCCTGGAGAGAAATGGGAGAACATACAGGTTGCTTATGATTAAGGATAATGAGGTGAGACCAGAAGTGAGCAACACAATACTTCTCATGAGTGGGAAGGAACTTCTCACAAAGATGGAGAAGAAAGAAGATCTGTAATTCTTTGTGGTCAGAAAGTCGATGATTGTTCTGACTAGAACAAGAGTGGATGATCTACCAGAGGAGATTTAGGAACTACTGGAAGAGTTCGCTGACATCATAGTGGAAGAATTACCTCATTCGTTGCCACCGATAAGGAGTGTGAGTCATCACATTGATCTCATACTAGGAGTAAGTTTTCCGAACAAAGCTGCGTACAAGTTGACGCCGCAGGAGAATGAAGAGGTTAAGAGGCAGGTCCAGGAGTTTATGGATAAAGGATTAGTCCAGGAAAGTTTAAGCCCGTGTGTTGTTCCGATAGTACTTAGTCCGAAGAAGGATGGAGGCTGGAGAATGTGCACTGATTCCAGAATGATTAATAAGATAACCATCAGGTACAGGTTCCCATTGCCGAGAATGGATGATCTGATGGATTTCCTGAGTGGGGAAAGATTTTTTTTCAAAGATAGATTTGAAGAGCGGGTATCATTAGATTCGCATGAGGGAAGGCGATGAATGGAAAACAGCATTCAAAACAAACGAAGGTTTGTATGAATGGCTAGTCATGTCGTTTGGCTTGACAAATGCACCGAGCACATTTATGAGACTGATGAATGAAGTCCTGAGGAAATTCATTGGGAAGTTTGTCGTCGTATATCTGGATGATATACTAATTTTCAGCAAGACCAAGGTTGAACATCTGAAACATTTGGCCATTGTGATGAGGAAGCTACAGCAGGAGAAGTTGTTGGTCAACATGAAGAAGTGCTCATTCATGAAGACAAAGCTCATTTATTTGGGTTTTGTTATTTCAGCGAATGAATTAAAGATGGATCCGAGTAAAGTGGAGGTAATTAAAAATTGGCCATCACCGAGAAATATTTTCGAGGCGAGAAGTTTCCATGGTTTGGCTAGTTTCTACTGAAAATTCATCAGGAATTTCAGTGGGATTAGCACAACGATGATGGATACAGTGAAGAAGTGACATAAATCTTTTCAATGCACAACAAAGGTTGAGAAGAGCTTCAATCTATTGAAGTGGAAGATCACGGAACAACCGGTGTTGATGTTGTCGGATTTCCAGAAGACATTTTAGGTGAAATGTGATGCAAGCGGGTATACCATAGGAGTGGTCTTGAGTTAGGAAGACAGACCAGTGGCATATTTCAGTGAGAAGCTAGATGACGAAAAACAAAAATACTCCACATATGATAAAGAGTTCTATTCTATCATACAGGCATTGAAGAAGTGGAGGCATTACTTAATCCCGAAAGAATTTGTATTGTACAACGATAATCATGCATTGCAGTTTGTGAGTCAACAGGAGAAGTTGAATCAGAAACATGCAAAATCAGTAGAGTATATGCAAAATTTCACGTTTGTGATTAAACATATTTTGGGTACTGCTAACAAAGTGGTTGATGCCTTGAGCAGGAAATGTTTGTTGTTGCAGGAGTTCCGAGTCAAAACATTGGGTTTTGAAAATCTTAGAAACATGTATGCAGGTGATGCAGATTTTGCAGAGGCATATGAATCCCATGGATAGATTATATGATCCAGGAAGGATTTCTATTCAGAGGCAATCAACTGTGTATTCCAAATTGCTCCATGAGGGAGAACCTATTGAAGGAGAAACACAGTGGTGGATTAGCAGGACACTTTGGCCATGACAAAACATTCACCAAGATGAGAAAATCATATTTTTGGCCAGGGATGTGAGCAGATGTAAAAATATTTGTTGACAAATGTAGAATTTTCCAGCATTCGAAAGGAAGGAAGCAAAATGCATGGTTTTATTAGCCATTTCCCATACCAAAAAGGCCATGGGAGGCCATAAGCATGGATTTTGTATTGGGATTACCGAGGATGCAAAGAGGTGTTGATTCCATATTTGTGGTGGTGGAAAGGTTTTCAAATATGGCACACTTCATTCCATGCCAAAATACCAGCGATGCAACACACATCGCAAATTTGTTTTTCAAGGAGGTCATTCGACTCCATGGATTGCCGAAAAGCATAGTTTCAGACAGGGACACCAAATTCATAGGGCATTTTTGGAGGACGCTATGGAAGAATCTAGGAACTAACTTGGATTTTAGTTCTGCTTATCATCCTTAGATGGATGGACAAACAAAAGTGGTCAACAGAAGTCTGGGAAACTTGCTAAGAAGCTTGCTGACAGATCACCACAACAGCTGGGATCAGATATTACCATAGGTAGAGTTCGCGTACAATGATTCAGTGAATCAGAGTACAGGTAAGAGTCCATTTCAAATTGTATATGGAACACAACCGAGGGGAGTTTTGGAATTGCGAGATTCAGGACAGACTGCGACTAGCAGTGCTAGCACAGAGGAATTCGCTGAGGCAATGAAAGAACTTCACAGCAGAGTGAAGCAGCAACTGCAAGATTCAAATCAGGAGTATAAGCATAGAGCGGATCAACATCGGAGACAACTTCAGTTTGAAGTGGGCGATTTAGTTCTGGCACATTTTAGGAAGGAAAGGTTCCCGAGGGGAACATACAACAAGCTCAAAATGAAGAAAATTGGGCCATGCAGAGTCCTGAAGAAATTCGAAGAGAATGCGTATGAAATTGAATTGCCGAATGGAATCAGAATATCTCCGACATTCAATGTCTCAGAATTATATCCATATAAGGTTGAGGATGCAGGATCTGGAAGTGATGAACAACCATAAATCCAGTAGCAGAAGCAGATGCTGATTGCAGAAAAGCCACAAATGGAATGCATATTGGATAAGAGAGTGGGAAAAAGGACCAGAAGAAAATAATACCTTGAGTATATGGTCAAGTGGAGGAATCATCCAGTGGAAGATGCCAGCTGGGAGACTAAAGAAGTGATTCAAAGGCATGGACAGACCATGCAGGAGCTCATGGACAGGAGCCCATGAAAATTTTCAAGCCGGGGAGTATGATGCAGGAGCATCACCAACACATCAAGTGAGCCAGTGTGGAGCGGAAGACAGCTGGACAACACCAGCAAAAATTTTGAAAACACCTTGATATTGTTGCACCAAACATTAATGTGTGGATTTAATGAAGCACACTTTGTATATTGTAGTGGATCTTGAGCGGACAGCTCTCGTCCTTAGGTAGATGAGGCATTTAAGATAGTTAATGTAAAGTAGATAGCATATTTAATTCTAGATTTGATAGTTTATAGATCGAGAGGGAAAACGGATATATACACCCTCACTTGTACATTGTAACATAACCCTGAATTATCAATCAAGAATTCAAAAGAAGAAAAGAGCAAGCAGAGAACTATGTGAAGAACACCCATGTACAGATATTGAATTAATAGAAGAAAGATTTATTCAAATCCATGGTTTGTGTTGTTTCTCTGTGTACATTGTTGTTGTGCTCGTGAATGTTTATTTCCTGTCATGCATTTTCTTTTATATGCTATGTATGTGATTTCATGGTTGAATTGAAGTCAGAGAGGAAGAAGAAATTAGTTTCAATTGTTTCTCTAAATTGAACCAGAGAATTCCTGCAAGGAGTGTAGTCGAATTGTCCGTAAGGAGTGACTTGACAGAGGGGTTCACTTAGAGGAAACTTTTGTTCTCATTTCTTCGGGGGTGCAGATAGGAATAATGTCGTGCAAAGAGTGCTCAGGCCAAGCGAAGTCTCAGAGTTGCGATTCTGAGAAAAGTATCGAGCGACTGCTGCTGCAGGAGTGCGTAGGGTCAAAGACTTCAACACTTAGATAAGGTTGAATATTTTCCGCAAGGAGTGCGTGAAAAAAGTTCTCTAAAGGACTTGAAAAGTTGAGAACAAGCTTAGGAGGTGTACACCTTCGAAATTCATTGAAGGATTGCACAGAAAGGTCGTGCATTCGGAGCGTTCGAGCAAGAGCCGTAAGTTATGCGCAGTGGAATGAGTCTTGTGGAGGAACACTCAACTATTTTGTGGATTCTCCAAAGGAAGGAAGGATGGTCGGAATTATCCGAAAAGAATTCACGACGCACCTCTAAGTTGTCATATCTCACCAAGAAGCAAGCAAGGTACAGCGAAGGTATCAAGAGGTTCTAAGCTCAGGAAGGGCAGGACCGTCGATCGGGATCACGAGGACTATTAGATCTACTCGTGGATCGGCATCTCGGGAGTTCGTGAGTCGAGACTCCAAATCTTCGCAACGGAAGTCGCGATATCACGAAGTGCGATACTCCGACGGGTGAGTGAATAGCATGGGCCATAGGAGTTGGTGACGTGTCAGGTGACGCAATACATCGGGATCTCGTTGTGAGAAGTCTCGAGTATTTGGTGTTAGGATTCGCGATCCAACGAAGTCCAAAGCCCTGACAAGATAAGGGATAGTCAGGAAAGTCAAACTCGCACGTGTGTATCGGCATTTTGGCACATCGTGAGTCGGGAATGAAAAGTCTGAGAACTTGGCATCGCGAGTAGCGAGGTCGCGATAGAGACGAAGTCTCGATAAGTCAAGAGGAAGTCAGTGTTGACTGATATATCAGGTCTCGGGGATTCGAGAGCCCAGCTAGTCAACGAGAACTTGCGAAGCTTCGAGCTCTGATCCTATGAAAGAAGAGAAGAGAGGATCGCACCGAAGAGAACTGTGGGTGTAGATTTCCCGATAGGGAAATAGAAGAACCGTTGAGTTCTTCGGGCCGAGGAGAAGAAGGTCCTGAGGAAGAGCGGTCGTGCTTCGAGGAGTGCGGTCTAAGTCACTACATATTTCAATAAAATCAATGTTATCTCACTTATATAAACAAATGAAATAACTAATTGTCACAAAAATTAAATTATATAAACAAATAATAAAATTCACGTAGAATGAAAGTCGAATTTGTTAATCGTTTACATGTTCTGCGACTGCCCCTTTTCCACGATCATCCTTCCACATTGTGTAACACCCCAAGACGGATCCCTAGTTGTAATTGTGGAATTTTAAACATATATTATAGGCTGGTGATCCAAGTTATAATAATCTAGGAGGCCTATGTGATGATTAGGCCAGACAGCCTAGATTCTTAAGGCCAGTGAACCTATTTTTGTATATGTATATACTCATATCATTAATAATAAACACATTTTTGGATGAAAGATGGAAAAGGACTAGAGTTATAGGGGGCTATGATTCCACGAGAGAGGGGGCTTGAGGGGCTAAGTTTTTAATTCAATTTTTAATCACCCATTTTATCCAATGGAGGAAATCAGCTATGTAAACTTCTCGGGGGAAGGCCAAGGGGTTCTTGATCCCCACAAATTACATAAAATTGTCCCTAGTTGTTTTTTGGTGGGTTCTCACATTCATCGATTCTCTCATTCGATGGTTCATTCGTTCTCTCTCTCACTCCCATTCTCTCTCTCGTTTTGATGTTGATAGCTCCACCTGTTCATGCATTCATTCACACACTTGTTCATTATTCACACCTCTCGTGGAGCCTTCACTCCATTCACTCTCTCATTACACTCGTCTTCCTTATTCGTGTTTGGCTTGGGAAGGGGAAACAAACTATTGAAGAACAACCATAATTTTGTTGGCTTTACAGATTGTTGGTGTAATTTGGCCATGAATCAAGATCTGCATGTTTGAGATGCATGGTCTGTGTCAATATTTTCTCACAAACAAGAGTCTTGAGAGTCCCAGCATGGATATTCTAGACCAGCTGCATTCGAGCCCTAGAAGGAGAAGGAATTCCTGAGGGACTGCATGGAAGATAAGGGTGGGGGATCATTATCTTGGGTTGTATAGGCTGGGTAGAAGAGCGCTAGGTTCTTGGATTGTTGTGGGTGTTTGGAAGCCTATGTGACCATGAGTGCTGATTGGTTTGGGAAGCCGAGTAACACTATGGAATTATCCTTATGGAATCATATCCCTGGCTTGGGGGTGACATTGTTGTTGAGACTTGGAACAACATTTTCTACGGCTGGGTGGAATGTCCTTGGTTTGCATCTAGTCCATGCTTTTCTTTTATAAAAGATAAGTTCTCCCTATCATGGTATTATTTACCTATGTATTATTTATTCCATTGTGTATTTATTTTGAATTCGATGTATTTAGAATATGAATTCTTGTTGATTATGGTTGTGCATGTCGTATGCTTCATTTATATCTTTAGAATGAACCTCCATCAATGCATGTGAACCTTTCATGCATGCTTGCTATATAAATTTTGAGGAGGGTTCGAATTAGTTCAGAGAAGGGAATTGTGGTTATCCTGCCTAGCCTATGAGTGGTCAGAGTTATGTTACAAATCGGTATCAAAGCCCATGGTTTAAACAATGAACCTGGATGGGACGTGTATGTGGAATTGAAGTAAAAATTCCATAGGTATTTGATGTACAGAGTGTCAAAGGGGCTTTGAGAGAGCTCTTGGGGGTAATGGAAATCTCAAGAGAAGTGGCAGAGCAATTATCACAACAATCGTGTTTTATAACCACAAGATTGAAGTTGAGCCATATGATCTGCATAAGGGGAGGAAGACCTTTCCCAACCATCAGATATGGAAAAGGTACACAAAATTTAACCTCCAAATCCTTCGGACTTCATGACTTCGTGACTTCGATGAAGTTTATGTTTTGTTGAGAAAAAGGGGTCGATGCTCAAAGTTTTGAAGTCCCGAGGTCATTTGCATCCATAGATCATCTAGGAGGAGGAGAGTTGTGTATTTTCCCCGAGTATTTATGTGGTTCGGAGTTCAAGGAAATTTCTTGAAGTGCACACATAATGAACTTCCTCCCAAAGTCTCGAAGTCCGAAACTCATCCAAACCATTCGATTAACAGGGAAGCATGTCCATAGATCAACTGTGCGAAATTCAACAGTTCGGATATTTAGAGTTCGGGAGAACTGAGAGGTAATGCTAAGAAAATCTTTGAATTCCTCGATCCCCGGGGTCCCAAAGTTTTGGGACATAGCTATTCAGTAGTTCGGAGTTCGAGAGAAACATGGTGATAAGTCAAGAAATTCGTCGAATCCTGGAGCTACAAAGTGCCAACTCACGGGGTATGACGTGGCATGATGATGTCACCATGGGTGAAATGGACCTCCTCTAGTCATGCCATGTTTCCATGAGAATTGTACTTTTGACAACCTTGTTGGAAAAATAACAGTATGACACATGGCGATCATGTGTCACCATATTATATGATGACATTTGTAATACGTGGACATCGGAAAAGTTAAGAGGTTCGGGAATTCGATGTTCAGAAGAAATGGAAGAAGAAGGTATGAATTTCTCTGAAGTTCAATGCTTCAAAGCACCGAATCTCTGAAGTCCCAGAGGCCCAAAGTCCCGAAGCTCCGGGAAGCGAATGTTCGACAGTTCAAGATTTGGAAGAAATGTTGTGTTGAGCCAAGAAATCCTCTGAATCAAAGAGTTACGAAGTGTTGAAGAATATTTTGTGACGTGACATAATGACATCACCTAGGGTGGCATGGACCTACTCTAAGCACACAATGTGTTATCCTCTTTCATACCTTTCACGGGTTTTATGTTCCAGTCGTAACTGGACACTTGTCACTTGCCAGTGGGGCCACACGTCACCACCTTATTTAATGATAGTAGACTCATGGAGACCACTAAGTTCGTAAATTGTGCATCTGGAGGAAATGTTAGAGGAATTTGTGAAATATTCCAAAGCCCGAAGTGTCTCTTCATTACTTCGTACAGCTCAGAAATTTCAACAATTAAATTTGGTTCCAACTGAAATATGTTGTTGTCTTCTTTCTATTGTATAGGAATTTAAAAATTCATATTTTTCTTCCCTTCTTCAACATTCATCCTCTAACTTCTGCTTAATACTTTCACGTGTCTTTTCTCTTCTTTAAGTACACCATATCCACTATTGTCTACTTCTGAATTTTTAATTTTGAACTTTTCTTCAATCTCCTGCTTATTTTTATTTTCCAATTGCTGGTATTGTTATTCTACTTCTCCTTCTTCGTTTTCTTTAAATAAAAAAAAATTGTTCCACTTCTTCTTATTGTCCCTAAATTATCACATTTTCACCTTCAAGAAATAACTTATGTACTATTTATCTAATCACAGTCTCATGTTCATCAATATTTTCCTGTGTACTTGCAATCACATATTTATTAGAAAATAAAAACATTCCTCTGTCTCTCGAGATGTGTGAGACATCTCTAATTTTCTAGGAACTTGTAAACACTCTTCTTTATTAGATCTAATATGTCCTTTACATTCAGGTTCCCTTCACAATTTTTCCATCAATTCTATCTCTTCTTCAGATCTCATAAGCATTGTATCAAAATGTTGGTCATTCTCCAATACATGATCATTTTCAAAAAATATTTATTTTCCTGTAACATCCTCCAATGACTTCTCTTCACCCTTCCTTTAACCATGTTCAAAAATCATTTATGCAATATTTATACAAACTGCATTGATCTCTTCTTCTTCCCTTTGACTGTCTGTATAAGAAAAATCTTCTTTATTTATTGCCAAAACAGTTTGCTTCAATTTCTCTTAAGAAATTACCTTACTTGATTGTGTATGCTCCTTATTTAAATGACTCTTATGAAACCTTGTTGTTCCATATTCTTCCAAAATAGAATTTAATTATGTACCTATTCTGCTTCTATCACAAGTTCTAAGGACTACCTCTCTTCATCTATTTGCTGACCTGCAAACATACACAAATCCTTAGTTTCAAAAACATAAGACCTCATGGTCTCATTTGATAACTCTGCTATCAAAACTTCATGTTGTCTTGAATTCTCATAATTCAATAAATCCTTTATTGGTTCTTCCTCAACATCTTCATCTTTTCCAAGAAATAAACCTTGCTCTGGTTCACAAATTTTTTCATACTAAATTGTTCTAAGAAATCCCTTCAGCTGAGCAATTGTCCTTTGTCTCCATCTCACCTGCAAAAAATTTCATTTTACCTTCTTATGCATCATCAAACCATGCTTTTTGTCCTCCTCATCCCTTTGTAGAATTTATTTCATCATCTCAAGATGCAATTTAATTTCAACTATTTCCTTGTTAAGTTTATCCAGACTTGAATCATTATTGATTTCCCTTGAACCTTTACTATGACCTCAATAGTCATACTTATCTTTCCTTTATGATGTTTCCTTTTCTCATTGTGAGTTGCAATCAAACCACTACCAAAAGATAACTCCAACAACTTGTTTTCAAATACCACAATAAACTCTCCTATGCCTGCTCTTCTGTCAGTATTTATGTTGATTCCTTCCTATGGAATCTTCACCCGAGCACTCCTTTCTCCTTTTCTTCCTACAATCCTCTCACTTAATTTTCCAATCTCCATCTAGATATGTTCTCTTCCATTTCACCCCTCTCAAAAAAAATTAGTTCTTATTTATAGTTCTCAACTGTACTTCCTTATTTTCTCTTCTACCTGCAACCAATTCTATTTTGTCATAAATTAGTTGAAACTTGAAGGCCCTTGCCTCACTATCAAACTTCCTTGAACATTTTGCACTTTCTCCTTCAAATTTTATTTCAAAGAAAAATTGTTTTCTTCTTCCCAAAGTATATATATATATAAAAGAAAACATTAAAATACTTCCTCCACAAAACTCTTTCCAAGAAACAAATTTCAAGCTTTTATACCAATTGATGCAAGGATACCCAAGCCCTGCACTAATTCCCTTGCTTTTTTTTATTAAACTAATCAATCTTATTCTTTCCCAAGTTCTTTCTTCTTCCCTAATGCAAATTTCTATCGTAGCCTTTTTCTTTGATTTTAAGACCCTCTTTCCGATCTCAAATTCCTGACTACAGGAAATTTCTAACCTCTAGATAGAGGAAATCTCCACTCATGAAATAATTAACAATCAAGATTAACTTTGCTATAGAAACTTATAAATATTCTACAAACCTATATCTTGTTAAGTTTGAAATTTATGGATAAGAATCCACACCCAATATCTTCTGAAATCTGCTCGAGCTCTACATTCACACAGATAGACCCTGCAAGCCCCTCTTTCATCACATTCTTTAGAAGGTGACTTAATTCCTAATATTAAAGTTTGATTTTAAGGATGTCTTCCTTCAATATACCATGCATATACTTTTCATCTTCAATGTTTCTTGAATAACTATGATCCTACACAAGAATTTAAACCATCTTTGGTTAGTCATCTCATGAAGCTCACAAGAACTTCATCATCCTATTTTTCCATTCATTACACTGGATGTACGTATTTGACCCTCTCCTCAAGAGGGGAATCACATAATTCAAATGGATTCCTCACCGCGTACTTACTTCCACAAACTCAATAGATCTCAATGATTGCTTTAGCAATAATGATTCCCTTTTTCTTGTCAAAATTAGTTTTCCTTCTAGATTGTTCTTCAACGAATATTTGATCACGATTTTGTGACTGGAAATTTATTTACAAGGGAGAAGAGACTCTCAACACACTTTAAATAAAATGCAGAGTACCAATGCCTCCTTCAGGAGTAAAATTTAATTCAATCATTTCAATATCGAATTTTCAGATCTCAAGGGAGATTTAAATAACATAGTCTCGACCAGTCTTGCATCTCATTATTCCTTCAACTTTAAGGGTATGTATATTGGAATAAATATAGAATTAACGCCCTCTATCAATGCATTCCCAAATCAAATTCATGCTTGATATTCTTACACAACTTACAAATGCATTACAGAAATAAAACATCCTTGTAACTACACTCTGCTGGAAACCAATGAATTTATGAACCCTTCAAACATATTGGATTCCTACCATTTATCATTCATTAGATTTTTATTAAAAATTCCAGTGATTGGAACCTCACAATGAAGCTCTACCCCATCAATCCTTAAACAAACTACAATGACTGTTCACAACTTGTTTACAACAAAATGACTGCAATTCTCAAGTTTTCAATGAAGATAAGGAAAATAGAGAATTGTTACTTGGAAATTTCAACCATTACCATGCCAAAATCACACAAAAGAGAAAAATATTACACAGATATCATATCACAAAGAATATCTCTGAAAGTTCACAAGAAATTCTCCATTCACTTACACAAACCATTACAAGCATAAAATGCTTGCATTACTTTCAACAATAAACTTTATACATACAATCTATTTACTCTCTCATGGCCCTGATCTAACTTGTGTGGCCATCTAAACTCTCTATTCCATCGGCTTAAATTTTTTTTATCCAAGAAGTTAACACTTCCAACTGACTAAAAATAGAATCCAGTAATCTTCAAACTGATTTCTAAAAATACACTCCAACTCTATCTCATCTAGTAAATCTTCAACTAATTTGCTATTTTCTTGCAACTCTTTCTAGACCTTTCCTAAAATTCTTGATTCATTCTAGATATTTAGAATTTGGTTTCATGACTCATATCCTATCTTGCCACCTAACTCTGTGACTCATCCTTCTACAATAAATTTACAAAATTTGGAATTTTTTTACAAAACATTTTACATTGTAACCCCTCATTGTCCTAAGATCAGTCTGATCAACTTTGAACTTATTATTGAGAACAAAATTTTCTTACATCAATATCTAATTCATGATGGGCTCTTTTCAATCAGTTTCTTCCTACTACAAAACTTGTTTCTTTCTCACAATCAAATCTTACGTATAGTCCAATCACTAGCTCAAGGCCTCCACAACTTTCTCCAAATAATTTCAATAATCCTGCTATCCTATCTTGAAAGAGACTTAAGACTCCATGTTGTAGTGGATAGGTTTTTTCCTTTGAAACACCTCACTTACTGAAATGTGGCTTTGTCTCTACTTCTTTTTCTTTCATCCAATATATACAAATATCATCTCTTTGAATCTGGGCCTTTCACAATCTAATTGTTCTCAACTCTGTGAAAATTATTACGAACCTGCTCTAATACCATGTTAAATTGATAAGAAGAAACAAATATGAGGAAAATCACTAGAAAACTTATTAACAGAACAAAACTCATGGGTCATGGTTTTCCCTTCTCATCACTAAATAGATGCTCACAATGGATATTTAAGTAACAACCCTAGAGGTTTGATACAGTCAACAACTAACAACTCACTAAATTTTTGTAAATATAAAATACCAAATCAACTAATCATCCAATTAACTAATCTATGCATATTCATTCAATCAAATTCTTCTAGAACTAGAGATAGTGATTACCATACTCCAATAATGACATGTGGTTGTTAAAGGTGTTTTTCTTGGATTTGGATGCCTAGAAGATTAATTTATGTACTAATTATTGATTTTCCTCTCTTGAACATGTATAACTCCCCATGGGCCATGACCCATACTTGGTGCTTGAATCCTTCTAATGGTGTCCATAGTAACTAAACTTGAAGGAAAAATATCTCATGAAGATATCATCTATGATGGTTTTATGACTCATTGATGGTTATTGATCCCTACAAGCGACTTTTTAGTCCTAATGAACAAGTTTCATCACTTGAATTTGGTATAAGTCTTAATATTGATACCTACTTCTCCAAAAATCCTAATGGTGCTAATATGACCACTAAAGGTAATGGATACACTTGGAAGGTCAAGTGTGTGGGTTCATTGTGTTATTCGTTCTTGAATATTGATATGAAAATGAGAAGGTATTACTAACAAACTTTGCATGCTAGGTTGATGTATTTTATGCACCGGATCGATAAGAATGTGAAATACATAAACTTTACAAATTGTTGTGGAATAAAAATTATGAAGTGAATAATTAAAAGAAGAATAGAAATTGTAGAATAAGGATAATAATAACAGAAATAAACAAGAGAGAAATAGACATGATTGTTAACAGAGTTCGCCCAATGATGGCTACATCTATGAGTCCCGCTTCTAGTGGCAACTACTTCATTAACTCTCCAAAATGCTCATTACTTCAATGTAATGCTTTCAATTTGTTGTAAAATGCTTGCTGGAATATTTTACATGACCTCCATGAAGATATCCAAACAATCCTCACCAATATCCACTCTCAAATGGGCTCAAAAGGACACTTGCAACATTTACAACATGATATAATACCCTTCTTATTCAAATAATTACATTAATTCTACATACTTCTAACTGTATTTGGATGGAAAAAGATCTTGGTTTAAATAGGAGAATGTGGGAGGATCGAATCCCAACCATTCCCCCTTCCTTGGCTATATTTTGGGCTTGAATCTCCATTAAAATTTCTAAATATGCTTAAAAATAACCATATAATAAGGTTTTTGACCCACCTGTTGCAAATATTATGGAGTGCACCTTTATATGTGGTGTTAACCATATAATATATGGTTTAATTAACATGTGGGTTGAAGATATAACACATACCATATGAATATGTGGTGTGTTTTCAAAAGACCGTGGTGAGGTGACTTTTACTAGGAACTAGGTCTAACACCTTGGTCGGTGGGTAGCCTCGCCGACTGGGTACTTCCCCCCAACCTCTTCACCATATCATAATGAAACCAATAGTGGGAGAAGGATTTAATAGGCGATTCCACCCATCACCCCGATCATCGAAGAGTTGTTAAGTCGTTGTTATATCGAAGTTCATAGGTTTGAAACCGTTGGATGCCCAACCAATTTTGACTTAGGCCCATTTGGCCCAATCTAGGGTACCACATGGCAACATTGGATTAGGCCATTTGGCACTACCTCATTGGCCCATGCCAACTCACTTCCTATTCACTTCTCAATCACCTACACAGTTAGACTATACTGTCACATGTCTTGCTCGGATACTGCCACCTATCAGATCTGTACTGCCATGTGTCAACACCAGAGCCTACCATGTCATCGTATGGACTGCCACGTAAGTATTCATACAAGCCACATGTCTGCCACATAAACCCTTGAAACAACCAAAAATTCCTGCCACATGTCACCTTATGGTGTTTCCATCTCATCAACCACATCATCTATACCTGTTGACCTCATCCTTCCATCTATCATCATCTAGGGATGCCACATATCCTTTGACTAGTTGAATTTTTGACTATTTGGTCAACACCTTCATATCATGATAACTTTCACATACGATGTCAATTTATGATCTATTTGTGCCATCGAAAATATGGTGACGATCTATTTATGACTTGAAGTCTTGAATTTTCATGAAGCTAAACCTCATGTTTTTATTCCTCTAACACTTCATCATAGTTACAAATACACTTAATCATTTCATGATTAGCATCACATTCTTTCTTAGTTGTTACAGACATAAGTGTTAAAAATTTTCTTGCATTCACCAGTATTATTGACTGTCATCTATTTGCAAAAGAACTATAAGTTTTCATGTGATGATCATGAACAATGTACTTAATTCCATCATTCTTGAAGCAATATTTCTTTTCCTCCTTTTATAATATGGATTTTTTGTCTTAAATATATGGGATTCCCAAAACAATCCCACATATATCTAGTGGAAAAACATCAATCTCTACTTCATTAACATATTTAGAAATGATTGCAAACCTAATTTTGCATTGTTTGATTACATACAAACTATTATCACCACATATCCATCCCAATGGATATAGTCTAGGATGTTTCTTAGTTTCAAGTATCAAATTCTTTACAATATCCTCTCTAATTAGATTGGATTGTGATGTGTTGTCTACTAGGTTATCAATCTTAACATGCTTTGTTATGACCATAATGTGGAAGAGTAATTCCTCTTTCTTTCATCATTTACAAATTCCAAATGAGAAGAGCTAGAACTAGCAACATAAGTTATACCTTGGATTCCCATAGCTACAATTTTAGTCTCATCAACTGAGTCTGATCCTAGATCTTCTTGAACTATTGAAGTTGCGGTCTTCTTTCTCCCTTGATTGTCATACTTATTTGGCTTCAACTTTGGATCTAAAATCCACCAATTTTCTTCATCATGATCTTCCTTCTTGTAATGATTACATGTAGGCTTCTCCTTCTTTAATGTGGTTATTTTCCCTTTTCCTTTTCTTGAATTCTTTCCTTTCAAGGCTTCTGTGGAAAAACTATCACCAACATTTCTTTTACCTAATTCAATGTGGATTTTTTGTACACACACTTGATAAAAGTTAGTAGGATTTAACATAAGGATAGTATGTTTGAGATAATAATGCATACCACAGATATACTTTAAAAGTGTCCCTTTTGTATACAAAGGAAAACCCAATAAAAGTGTTTTGTTTCTAAACCCCTGAGTGTAACTTTGAACATCATGACCTTTAGTTTGCCTTAAAATTTTCCAATTCACCATTTCCTATTGCATGTATGCTAATGGATAGAACTGTTTCTTCAATGCAGTAATGAAATCATTCCAGGAAGAGATAATTTTACCACCTTTCTTAAGATTCTCTTGGATTTTACTCTCCCCCTAAATGAGATTTGTGCCTCCCATGCAGAGACTCCCAAGCTGGATATTTTTTATTTCATCAATAATATTTTGTATCCTGCAATAGAATTCAAGTTGTCTAACCCAACAATCCAACTTCTCTGCATTAATTTAACCATCATATGTTGGCAAATAAAGTTTTACATCAAGCTTTAATAAAGTCATATTAGAAGAATGAGGAGTTTTTTTAGATTGTTTATCCTTGGGAGAATGTGCACTTGCTTCATTTGTAGATGATGATGATAAAGGTGAAGAAGGTCCACAAAAGTCACCTCGTCTTTCTTATATCACTAAAGATTCACCTTATTCAACCTTTGCAATTCTTTTAATTGTGTGTTGTCCTCTTTCCTGGTAAAGCTCCTCCACCATGGATTTCATCAATTGAAAAGCCTTGACAAAATTGTCCTCAAATGAATAAGGAAGAATATTCCGCGGTGAATACATATCATGTCAAACCTTCAAAACCAAATTCTCTGATACCATAAAACTTGATCTGAAAATGAGAAGGTATTACTCAAAAAATTTGCAAGTTAAGTTGATGTATTTTGTGCACTAGATTGATAAGAATGTGAAATACATAAAATTTACAAATTGTTGTGGAATAACAATTATGAAGTGTGGAATAAGAAGAATAGAGGAATAATTAAACAATAGATAAATATACACGATTATTAACGGAGTTCACCCAAGGATGGCTACATCTCTAGGTCCTGCTTCCAGTGGTGATCGCTTCATTATCTCTCCAAAATTCTCATTACATCAATGTAATGCTTTCAATATGCTACAAAATGATTTTTGGAGTGTTGTACATGACCTCCATGAAGAGATCCAAACAATACTAACCAATATCCACTCTCAAATGGGCTCAAAAAACCACTTACAACATTTAAAACATGTTATAATAGCCTTCTTCTTCAAATAAATACAGTATTTCTGCATACTTTTGAATTTATTTGGATGGAAAAAACTCTTGTCTTAAATAGGAGAATGTGGGAGGATTGAATCGAAACCATACCCCCTTCCTTTGCTAGATTTTGGGCTCGAATCTGCATTAAAATATGTAAATATGGTTAAAATAACCATATAATAAGGTTTTTGACCTACCTGTTGCAAATATTATGGAGCGTGCCTTTATATGTGGTGTTAACCATATAATATATGGTTTTATTAACATGTGGGTAGAACATATAACACACACCATATGAATATGTGACACATTTTCAAAAGAATGTGGCAAGGAGAATTTTATTAGGCACTAGGTCTAGCACCTTGGTTGGTGGGTAGACCCATCGACCGAGCACTTCCCCCCAACCTCCGCACCATATTATAATGAACCCAATAGCGGGTGTAGGATTTAAAAAGCCATGCCACTTGCCATCTTGGACATCAAAGAGTTGTTAAGTCATTTTTATGTCGGAGGTCGAAGGTTCGAAACCGCCAGAGGCACAACCAATTTTGACTTAGGCCCATTTGGCCCAGTCTAGGGTGCCACATGGCACCACTGGATTAGGCCACTTGGAACTGCCTCATTGGCCCTAGTCAACTCAATGCCCAGTCACTTCCAAGTCACCTGCACAGACAAACAATACTGAAACATGTCCTGCTCGGAGACTGCCACTTGTCAGATCCATACCTCCATGTGTCAACAACAAATCTTTCCATGTCATCGTACATATTACCACATGAGTATATGTAAAATCCATGTGTCTGCCACATCAACCCTTGAAATGAACAAATTTTCTTGCAATGTGTCAGCTTGTGGTGCTACCAGATCAAAAATAGTATGATCCAAACTTGGTGAGGTCATCCTGCCATGTGTCATCCTCTGGGGTTGTCACATGTCCTTTGACCAGTTGACTTTTTTGTTTTTTGGTCAACACCTTTAGATCGCCATAACTTTCATATACAATGTCAGATTTACTATTCATTTGCGCCATCGGAAATATGTTGACGAGCTCTTTGCGATGGTGAAGATTTCATGAGCTTTGGAGAAATTTGATTTTTGAGCATGTCAGGATCCTCTTGGATCAAATATTTCATGTGATTTCAAGGTGTTATTTGTGGCCTTTGATGCATGAGTTCAAGGTGTAGTTCATGGCACTAGCCTATGGTGAGAGATGTCAATGGCACTAGGTGCTTTTGAATGATTGATAGGTGTCTCAGGGTCTTGGAAATGTTACGTTCATGTTTGTCATTGCATCACAAGGGGGGGACTAGGGCCCTCCTCTCCAAGGATCGAGGTTGGGATCGTCTAAGAAACTTTTTGGGGGGGTTTACAATGAGTCACTTCAAAAGGATGTTGTGCTACTAAGAATGTTTTCACTTTCCTAATAATGTTTTCACAAATTAATAATAATGTGCAAAGATTCATTTTAATGTGCATGTTCTATAAGAATTTATATGTGTTCCTAAATTATGGACACTCCCTCTAATTTAGGTTACATATGAAAAACCTCTCAAACCTTTATTTTCCTGAAAACCACTCAATATCTCTATTTTTGACATTATTTTTATATAGACTACACAAATTCTTTCTCCATTAAATTAATGACACATATGGAGTAC